>REGL01001620.1:47524-72942 GCA_004194395.1 Aurelia aurita complex sp. Pacific
CAGACGATATCTCTCACCCATGAGAAATTGCATTTTCTCTGTTGTTCTGAGCGAGGAGTCCTTTATGATTTGATCAAGCATTTTAGGCCTTTTTCAGTCATTTTGCAACCATCTGGTTTTTGTAAGCTTAAATTAAGCAATTTTTCCAATGCTCTTAAGAACGCGAGAAAAATCACAAAATACTTCGATATTTTGGCTGTCAAGCAAATATTGATTCACTCCAATCCATTTAGTACTCTTGATGCTATGAATTTTCAAAAGTGGGAACTTTTTTCTGGCTCACCCGGTATATTACAACCAACACTACTTACAAGAATTACTCTACAATACCACTGGGACGAATACCCCCGGGGAGCAAGAATTTGATAGTGTAGCATCATCCTACAGTACTTACATTCTTTGGCAACATTTTGAAGTTTGAAGATCGTTTCTTGAAGTTTGCTGATCTTTTCATCTTTCTTCTTGATTTCAACTTGCTGTTGCTCTTTCTTACGAACAAGCAATCCATATTTAAGTAGGGTTAGGCCATTATCTGACCCAACCAAACTTTTCTCTGAACACTTTCCGTTCATTTTTAAACAAAACGAAACACTGTAAATGAAACTTGCGATTAACTCGTAGAGCTGCGAAGTATCCTTTGAATAAAACGGTAATTTTCTTCGAATTTATAGCAATTAATGTGATTGTGACGTCAGATTAGCTAGATTTGTTGTTTGTGACGCAATATTAATTGATTGGGTAGGCGCTTGCGGGCGCAAAGTACTCTGCAGGCGAAGGAGCAAAGCTATTTCGACTTTAATTGATCTAGCTTTCAACTTTAATAGATCTAAAAAAACATTGCATGATTGGTTGATGCATGCTTCGTTTGCTTTATTCGCTTCAAAAGAAACTTCAGGTGTTTGGCTATTATTGGCAATCTTTGATGTTTTAAAGTCCGTCTGAAATTAGAAGTCACCTGAGATTTGCGATAACGCAAAATTCCTTTGAAAATCGCTCCTATTAATGTTATTCACGGGCATTGGCAGGTGAAATTTAATTTGAGACAGACTATAATTATTCCCAGCATCACACCATCTTCTTGTTGTCATACAGTTTTCCAGTTGTGACGTCATCAAATTGCTAAGTCATAAACCGCAAAAGCTACAGATATCTGCTTGCCGCCATATTATAGACCTTCATAAACTTTGGTTTTTCTTGAGGATTTATATCATTTTCCTGCATTACTTTAGGATTCACAACGAGCTTAAAGCTTTTCGTGAATGTTTTCTATAAAAAAAAACGCAATACTTCTGAAAAAATCACGATATCAAAGATACCAAAGAACATTTATAACGAAGTAATTAAAGTTTGTTTCAAGCCATTTAATCAAACGAAAGATCCATCAACCAATCGTGCAATGTTTTTTATTATTGGATCCTCTGCTAAAGTAACATAGGGCTCAAATCTTTAAAAAGGTCGGTGTAAAATTCTATTGCCGTTTTCTTTGAAATAAATGGCTTGGAAGAAACTTCGGGTTTTTTGCTGTAAATTTGCCGCGGCAATTTATTGATATTTTGATTAGTTTCAATATGGCGGCATTTATTAAATTTGAGGCTATGACGTCATCAAATTTCTAAATCCTAAACTAGAAAAGCTACAGATTTCTGCTTGCCACCATATTGTAGACCTCCATAAACTATGGTTTTCTTGAAGGTTATGTAATGTTTCCTCTATTAGTTTAGGAGTTACAATGATTTAAATTTTTTCAAAATTTTCCATGAATTTTTTCAAAATTATCAAATTGCCGCCATTTTGAAAAAAATAAAGATATCATAAAATTTCCACGGCAGGCTTACAGCCAAGTACCATAAGTTCCTTTCAAGCAATCCAATTCAAAGAAAAATATAATAGAATTTGACACCGACCTTTTTAAAGATTTGAAAGATTTGAGCCCTATGCTGGCTAAAGTAGCTCTAAAGTATATTACTTGAGCTGATTCGAGCACAGGGCTCAAGTCTTTCAAATCTTTAAAAAGGTGGGTGTAAAATCCTATGACAGTTTTCTTTGAATTGAATGGCTTGAAAGGAACTTATGGTACTTTGCTGTAAATCTGCCGTGAAAAGTTTTGATATCTTGCTTTCTTTCAAAATGGTGGCAACTTAATCATTTTTGAAAAATTCATGGATAATTTTGGAAAAATTAAAATCATCGTAAATCCCAAACCGATAGAAGAAAACTAATATAACTTTCAAGAAAACCATAGTTTATGAAGGTCTACAACATGGTGGCAAGCAGAAAGATGTAGCTTTTCTGGTTTAGGATTTGGAAATTTGATAACGTCATAGCCTCAAATATAATAAATGCCGCCATTTTGAAACTAATCAAGATATCAAAAAGATCCACGGCAGATTTACAGCAAAGTACCATAAGTTCCTTTCAAGCCATTTAATTCAAAGAAAATTTTAATGTAATTTCACACCGACCTTTTGAAAGATTTGAGCCCTATGTTGCTGATTCGATGGCGAGATACACAATGTGTTCATCAAATCATCACGACTATCACTTGTTTTCTTTTAGCCAACAAGACAAACATTTTAGCGGCAAACTTCAGCAAAAAGAATTAGAATGGCAATCGGATCAAGCACAGTTGAGAAATACTTTTGCAGCTGAAAAAACAGCTCTTGAAAGTCAGCTTAAGAACTCGAAATCAGAAGAATTGAAGTTAAAAGATAAGCTGATGGAAGCCGAAGCAGTAAGTGTGTTATACCGGGTGTCCCAAAAAGATTTATACAGATTTGGTTGACTCTAGCGATGTGAATTTAGCTTTAATCAATGGCTAATCATTCTCAAAATGTTCCTGGATTGTTAACTTGAACATAGATACCTCGTGTGTTGGTATTGGTGCTTTGAGAGCAGAAATGTCAATCTTGAAAGCTCAAATTTGTGTCCACTTGCAAACCAGAGCTTTGGCCTTTTGGCCTAAGCAAATTCTTGAAGCACACCAAAATTAAGAACTGAAATTAATGACAAATTAAGAAACTTCACAATGGGTGACTGGAGGGTGACTTCTGGAAAATAGAATAACAAAAGATCTAATATTGTTCAAATCTTATCAAGACTATCGTTGATTTCTACGCTGTGCCTTGAGAAATTGCTTAGGCCAAAAGGCTAAAGCTCTGGTTTGCAGGAAGAGGCAAATTTGAGCTTTCAAGATTAACATGTCTGGTCTTAAAGTACCGATATCAACAAACGAGGTATCCATGTTAAAGTTAACTACCGAGGAACAGTTTTAGAGTGATTAAACATTGATTGAAGCTAGTTCACAGTGCTGGAGTCAACCAAATCCGTATACATTTTTTTGGGACACCCGGTACTTTCAATATTTTTGCCGTTAGTTTAAAGGGCCTGGGTCACGTAAAGTAAACAAACATATGTCGAAACGACAATTTTGTAGTTTTTTGATAGGCCATATCACAGAGATTTTCCACTATTTTTCTTAAAATGAAGGTGTTGTTTTGAAGATGAACTCTTGAATTTCGTAGAGAAACAAGCGAGACACTCATGTGTTGTGCGATTGCAGAGATATTAGTGAATTTTTAGAAGTACCTTTATTGTGGCACCAAAATCTGCGCAGAGCACAAAAGGCACGTGTGGGCAACAATATGGATTATAGAGATAACAGGTTTGTTTACGGTTACGTGACCCAGCCCCTTTAAGTGAGTAGAACCGGGTGAGTTAGAAAAATGTTTCTATTGTTTCCGAAATTCTTCGTTGTGATTAAGATAACGCATTTTAAATAATGAATAAATTCCCAAAATTAGATTAGACTCTCCATTAGGCAACACAGTTGTAATAGACGATTACGCTAAAGATGGCGGCAAGGAGCGAAAGTAAAGGGCGAACTTGATCTTGTATCATCCTGGATGAGGCAAAACAAACTTAGCCTAAATGCTGAAAAAAGCGAATTTATGTTGATAGGGCATCCAAAACAATTGAACAGAGCCAAAGATTTCCCTGACCTCGAAGTAGAAGATCAAAAATTATGCAGAGTTCAAAAAACAAAATATCTAGGTGTCATAATAGACGAAAGCATGAATTGGGAAGAACAACTCAAAACCGTAAAGCGAAAGATAAAAAACGGTTTAGGGGCGATGTTTAAACTCAAAAACATCCTTTCCCAGAAACAATTGGCAACTGTTTATCGAGCATTAATTGAAAGCCATCTGAGATATTGCAGTGTCATTTGGGGATGTCTGTCAAACACAAAACTGGAATCCCTACAGAGGTTGCAAAACAGGGCACGCAGACTAATCGAATGCGCAAGGCACAAAGATGGCTGGGTATGTGATTGGCTCGATGTACGCAATCTAATAAAATATGACAGGCTAATTACTACATACAAAATTAACAATGGACTCTGCCCAGAGAACCTCAAAAATAAATTCACTCCTAGGTCGAATATTTCGAGATATAACACAAGAAAAATTGATGATTTCGAAATTCCTCGGCTTCGTCTTGAATACTGCAAAAAGTCTTTTGGATACCAGGGAGCAAGTACCTGGAACGAGATCCCGAAGCATATACGAGACTCTGCAACATTGAGCTCCTTTAAAGTAAGATTAAGGGAGTTCTTGAGGTAGAGCGACGCAAACACAACCCCTTGGAAGAGCAGCTTTATTTTTTTTGTTTAGATTAATATTCATATTTACTTTGAAGTGCTGATAGGGTATTGTGTCTAAATAAGAATAAAATGAAATGAAAAAATGAGCTTTTTGCCAAGATGCATTGCGTTCTTTAATCGAATTCCCATAGAATAGTTAAATGTTCGCAATTAGAACGCAATGCATTTTGGTAAAATGTTCCTCGCCGCCATATTTAGCGTAATGGTCTATATTAAATCGATGTTATAGTCTTTTTATTACGATGTTTCAAAAAGTGTATATATTTTTCTAACTCACTCGGAGGCCGAAGCAATAAGCATGTTATAGTTTTAATAGTTTTACCTTTAGTTCATGGGAATAATAGATGTGAAAATCCCAATTGTAAACTTCAGCAACCTAGTGAGAGACATACCGGGTTATAAATGAAAAGGCTGTATCCATTCTTTGAAAATTCATAGTGGTTATTTGAAACGATAATATATAAAGTTACGGCACCAAAAACTGATGAACGAATGAAAGGGAAGTAAAAGATAGGTGTGAGTTATTCGCCACCCTCGCACCAATCCAAAGAAGTCCAAGCAAGCCCATGCTGCGGCAAGCTTGTTTTGGTATTTTTGGGCGTTAGGAGATACAATTGTCAACTGATCCTACCATGATAGATCCTACCGTGATAATCGATTTCAAAAGTTACGACGGTGTTGCCGAACTGAGGGTTAACTTAATTTCGAGGAATCAGTGTTAATTTACAATGCATGATAATAATAATAATAACAATAATAATAATACATTAAAACTTGTATAGCGCGAACCAAATAAAAAGCTTATTTATCTTTGACGCTTTACAATATATAGTGTCCATTGTCCCATGTACCGGGTGTCCCAAAATGATGTATCATCGTTTGATTGCTTATATATCCACAACCGATGAACCGATTTTCAAAAACTGGTAAAACCACCACCAACATCTTAAAATACAATTTAGCCTTTAAGCAATCAAATAAAAGAAAGTGTTTGAAAATCGGTTCATTGGTTATGGACATGTAAGCAATCAAACAATAATACATCATTTTGGGACACCCGGTATACATAAGTATCTGAAACATTTTATAAGGTATTGAAAGCAAGTTTAAAATAAAATGTTTTAAGACGCTTTTTAAAATGATGAGCAGTTTCCGAAGTCCTGACTTCTGATGGAAGAGAGTTCCAAAGTTTAGGTGCACACACTGAAAAGGCTCTGTCACCGCAAGACTTCAGGTGAGATCGTTGTATACTGAGAGATTGATACCATTGAAAGAGCGTAGTGAATACTTTGACTGTTTCGACTCAATCAAATCACATATATATTCTGAAGCCTCATTATGAACTGCTTTGTAAACAATAGTCATGAGCTTCAACTGAATGCGATATCTTAATCCGAAATGAAGAATTCTCACAAACCAGCTGTAAAGGGCCTTGCCTAAAACTGTTAAGGAGTGTGTCAATATGATACATCTTCCAGCAGTTAATGTGGTAACATAATGTGTTTATTTGCTCATGCATTGCTTTCTAGCGATACGGAAACTATTGAAATGTTAACATGCTTCCCATCAATGCTGAGCATTAAAAAATTCAAAATATTTGTGCCCCGTTTACCTAAATATTACAACAAAACGGCAGAAGATTCTCGCCAAACTTTTGTATGATGTTGCTCTTTACATGTTCAAATAAAGTTTGCTGCAATCCTCGTAGAAATCCGTTGAAAAATGATGGAGCTATGACCTTCAGAAGACCAAATTTGCCTGATGACTGAAACCAGCGGTCGGCCATTTTGTCCTACTACTTTGCAGTTATAAATAGCTTCATGTGAGGTAAGAAATAGATGAAAACTCTCTGATGATTATCAAAATTTTTACGAGAGCTATGACATTGGAGGCTGCTGTTTCATTTCATCCATGAAGCTATTTATCGCTGCAAAATAGTAAGACAAAATGGCCGACCGCTGGTTTCAATCATCAGGCAAATTTGGTCTCCTGAAGGTCAAAGCTCCATCATTTTTCAACGGATTTTTACGTGCATCGTAGCAAATTTTGATTGAATATCTGAAGAGCAACATCGTGCGAAAGTTTGGCGAGAATCTTTTAACGTTTTGTTGCCATCTTCAGGGAAACGGGGCACAATTGTTTTGGGACACCCTGTACATAATAGTGATCAGGCCATTTTTCGCTAGTTATGGGCATAACGAGAAACAGAACTTTTGCAGGTCATCTGTAGCGACCTTTTTGATATAGACCCTTTTTGGATAGAGAAACTTTGTCTGTGAAATGAAATCTGTTTATCTTTGGCTGCTTGGTTTATATAAGCATTCAATGAATTGCAGGAAATTGATCGTCTTCAGCAACATGTATTAGAAGTTGTATCAGACCTCGAGGAGGAGCAGAAGAAATCACTTCGCTTAGAGAGAGATCTGGAGTCCACTGCTGATATTCAAAACAGGGTAAGACTTATTATTTGCGTTTTGTAGATGTATCGTACATGTGCACGTTTTAATTCGTCAGATAGAAGAAAAGTTCCAAACAGGGTAGATATTTCCGAAACAGTCCTACACAGCTTAAGTTCAAAATCTTCGAATCGGTGCAAAAAAGTGGGCGTAAAATTCGATGGCCTATTCCTTTTAATTGAACGGCTTGAAAAAGACATTAACGATTTATCTGTAATCCTACCGATGCATTTTTCAGAATCCTCAATATTTTATTCAAAATTACAGCGTATTTCAACTCATTTGAGGATGTGACGTCGTAAAATTCTTAAATCGATACTATATTGTAGACATCCATAAACTATGGTTTTCTTGAAAATTATTTCATATTTCGTCAAAAAGTTTAGAAATAACGTTGGTTTTAAGAGTTTTCGTAATTTCTGAAAATATTGAAGATTTCAGAAAATTCCAACTGTAGAATTATATCGAAATCGCTAAAAGTTTCTTTGAAGCCATTCAGTTCAAAGAAATACGTCATAAAATTTTACACCAACCTTTCTAAAGATTTTGATCCTATGCTTTCCTACACCATGGCGTAATCAAGAAAATGACAGAATCGATCGCAAATGAAAGAAGAAGAAACCATCTTTGTGTAGAAATATCTCTGAAATCTATTTCTAATATCTAACCTTTGTTTTTGAATGAAATTGTCATTTGAAAGTCGCGAAAAAATGCTCTTGTTTCTCAGTCGTTAAATTAGAGCAAGTAATTATTTGTTCTACTATTACTCAACCATTCCGATTTATTTTCAGCTGATGGAGCTTGAAGCAAGCAGAGAAATGTTGAAAGATCAATATTCAAGCCAAGCGAGAACCGTCTCAGAGTTGGAGCAAATTAAAAAGGTAAAACAGTTCAAGATTTAGAGTGACCTTCAAATCATTTCTTGAAACTTGAAGCACTGTTACTAAGATGGTTAGCATATACTTTGCTGGAAATTTATAGCAAGGATAACAAATTTTATGATGCTACGAATAGAAAAAATATTTCAAGACAAACAAGGTCCACTGTATATGGTTCCAGCATGACCATGGTTCCAATGTAGGAGCTAGTATTTCAAATTTACTAAACAAATTCAGACTGCTTTATTTTGCTGTACGTTGCTCTTTAAGATCTGCTGATTGGTTAATTGATTGATTGATTGATTGATTTATTCATTTTATCTATTTAGGTATTTGTTTGTTTATTAATGTAGTGATTTCTTATTTATTTAATTCATTCATTTGCATATTTCTTCGTGATGCACTTGTTCACTTATTGATCGTGATTGAAAATGATTGATTGATTGATTGATTGATTGATTGATTGATTGATTGATTGATTGATTGATTGATTGATTGATTGATTGATTGATTGATTGATTGATTGATTGATTGATTGATTGATTGATTGATAGGAACTGCGTGACGAAAACGATGAATTGCAACTTCAAATAGAAAACCTCAAAGCTCAGTTGAATACAATGGGGAAGAAAAAACACAGAAGAAGACATGCCCATGGCAGAGGTGAAGATGACAGCGTAAGTGAAAGGTCAAAGAGTAAAGGTCATCGTAGCAAGGAAGCAAAGGTCAGCAAAGTGGGGTCATATTTATCGGATTACACCAAGCCAGTTATTATTAAGAGGAATGAAGATGGAGAAACAACTGAGGAGGAGGATGCAGATGATGATATGCAGGGACTTGAAGATGATTATGATGACCGAGGTATGTCTATTGTGTCTAATAGAAATTTTTATTATCAACTTCATGGTGCTGATTAAACGCCCCATTTTAAGAGAACAGACCTTTCTGGGTTCTCTTTTGAATTTAGGAGAAACAGGTAATTCTCAAATGCTAAATGTGTGGCTTGAATCGTAAATGAACGGAAGCTAATACCAAGGTGTATTACTCCATGAACATTTACTTCCGCTCATCGACGTACGCAAGAAATCACAAGAGTCCTTCTCCCTATCATCCAAACAGTACCTTTCGAGATATTAAGGTGTAGCCGTCTGATGCAGTGTTTGAATATCAATCATAAGTCTTTAGTTTAAGGATATTTTCTTCAGCCGATGGTTAGTAATATGATGTCCTTTCCGAATTGTAAAGTGCCAGAAAATTCAGAAACCTATATATATATATGAAAGCATTACTACCCGCCATTCTGGGGAATATGAAGGTATGCACATAGATCTCGAAAATGTTTTTATTCCATGAAAAATTCTTTACAAGGACAATATAAAGGGGAGAGCAATAGACTATTGCTACCCCGTGACCATAACATGGACAAAATAAAGCCACTTACAACTTGTGGAAATTTTGAAAAATAGACCCCTATTCCATAATTGATAAGTATTTCATAATAGACCTTTTCAAGGCTATAGTGACTAATGTGATGTTATCGCCGATGAATGCAGAAAATGCCACAGAGGACCAAACCATAAATGCTGAAGGTCAAAAATATCCATAACCCTTGTATACTCCAAATCATACCCTCTAATAGCCATACCTTCTAATCTACCAATGATTTGAATTGATCATGAAAAGGTTTGATAGCAATGGTACTCCTCTCTTTTCATTTACCCAACTGACTGTAGTTTGCAGGATTCACATCGATTGGCCAGGGAAATTTTAATACAAGGTGTCCCAAAATAATTGTGCCCCGTTTGTCTGAAGATTGTGATAAAACGGCAAAAGATTCTTGCAAAACTTTTGCATGATGGTGCTCTTCACATGTTCAGTTAAAGTTTGCTACCATCCCCATGAAAATCCATTGAAAATGATGGAGCTATGACCTTCAGGAGGCCAAGTTTGCCTGATCACTGGGACCAGTCGGCCATTTTGTCTTACTATTTTGCAGCGATTGATAGCTTCATGGATTGAAAATGTAACAGCAGCCTCCAATGTCATAGCTCTCGTGAAAATCCCGATACTCCTTGGAGAGTTCCACTTTTTCTGACCTCACACAAATTATTTCTTACCTCACATGAAGATACTTATCACTGCAAAATAGTAGGACAAAATGGCCGACCGCTGGTTTCAGTCATCAGGCAAACTGGTCTTCTGAAGGTTATAGCTCTTTCATTTTCCAACGGATCTTTACGGGGATGGTAGCAAACTTTAATTGAATATCTGAAAAGCAACAGCATGCAAGAGTTGGGCCAGAATCTTTTGTCGTTTTGTCGCAATCTTCAGGCAAACGGGGCACAATTATTTTGAGACACCCTGTAGACTACCTAATTAATTTGATAAGTCATTGATTGATTGATTGATTGATTGATTGATTGCTTGATTGATTGATTGATTGATTGATTGATTGATTGATTGTTTGATTCCTTGATTCCTTGAGTCATGTGTTTGTCTCTCGATTGCTCACTATCAATATGTCTTTCCAGCTTCGCCAGAAATGAGAAAGAAAATTCGAGAACAAGAAATATTGATCGATCGTTTGAGAGAAGACCTTGAAAGTACACAGAAGATGATAGAGGGAGATGTAAGCGAGGCTAAGACGGCCGAGTTGCGAATGCAGTTTGATATCGAGAAGAAGAATCTGATTGATGATTATGAAAATAGATTAATTGGTTTGGAACAGAATCACACAGAAGAAAAAGAAGCAATTATTTCTGGGTTTGTCCGAGAAAAAGATGAAATTCAAAGTCATTCGGATACTGAAAAAGTTGGACGAAAGGAATTTGAGAAGAGCCAGAAAAAGAAATTAGAAAATATTTTCCAGCAGGAGAAAGAAGAAACGAACTTGAAATACAAATCAAAGATTACGAAATTAAAGGAACAAATTGTCATTTTGGAAACTGATAAAGCGGAATTAGAGTTGAAATATGTAAACGAGAAAGCTGAGATGGAGCAGGACTTCAGAGCTAAGTTGGCTGACACAGAGACGAAGCTAGATGCTGCGAAGCTTGAGCTTGAACGCGCTCAGAAGGAGATTGAGGCACTGAAAGAAGAACTGGCTAGGAGGCCGAAGGGTAACGATTACGAGGTAGAACGAAAATGGCGGAATGAAATCAGTGCACTTGAAACTGAAAAAGCAGAGCTGCAGATGGAGTACTTGAATGTAAAGACAGACTTGGAACAGAAATTTAGGAGCAAGAGTTTAGAGATGGAACAAAAGTTGGCGAAATCTGTACGAGACTACGAGCAGGTACAAATCGAAAAGAGGCTGCTTGAAGACGAACTGCATAATAAGCATAAAGATAATGTTAATGAGATGGAGAGAAATTGGAAAGCAGAGAGGGGGATTATTGAAAAAGAGAAATCAGAAATCGAGTTAAAATTCATGAATGAAATTGCAGAATTAGAACAACAATATCGTATTAAGATGTCAGAGATGGAGCAGAAATATTCAAGTGCTAGCAGAGATTTGGAAAGATCGCGAAAGGAGATTGAGTTGCTGAAGGAAGAACTTTTGAGCAAGCATGAAGGAGATATAGATGATTTAGAGCGAAAATGGAATAAAGAAAAAGAGGAATTAATTGAAGACTATGAAAGTGAAAAAGAAGACATTGTGAAAATGCATAAAAAGGAAATTGCAGAATTGAAGAAATCATTTTCTCATCAATTGATGGAATCTGAGAAACATTACACGAAAGAAATATCAGGTGTGAAAGATGTGTTTAGAAAGGAGAAGAATGAAATGGAATCCAAGTTTAATGGAGAAAAGAAACAATTGAGGGAAAATATGGAGAAGGAGCATGAAAACGAAATTGCAGCAAAGATCTCAGAGGTGAGGAGAAACGCGTTACAGGAAAAGTTGGATTTGGAGAAAGAGCTGAATGAGCAGAATCGAAAATTGAGCCATGAATTAAAGCAAGATAAGGTAAATTATGAAAAAGAAATTCAGAAGTTGAGATCAGAGTTGGAGATGCGGTTTACTGAAGAAAAAGCACAAATTGAGGAAGAATTTGCAGTGGAAAAAACGGAGGTTGAAGAAAGATATAAAGTTGAGATCGCAGAGTTGCAGAAATTATTCGAAGAAGGCGAGGAAGGTTTGAAAGAAAAGATGAAACGAGATTATGAAGCGTTGATCGTGACCCAAAGAATTGAACTGGAAGAAACGCATCTTAAGGACAATGCAGAACTGCTGGAGAATTTTGCACGAGAAAAGGCTGAGCTAGAATTAAGCTGGCAAGTAGAAAGGGCGGAATTGGAAGAGAATTTTGACACCGAGAAAGGAGAATTAGAGGAGACTTTGCAAGCAGAGAAGGAGGAAGTGGTCACGAAATTTGCGAAACAAAAAGAAAAGATCGAAGCTGACCATCAAAAAGACATTGAAATATTAAAACGGAGAATCGAGAGTGATGTCAGTTCGAAAATTGGAAGGGAGACTAAATTGTTAGAGAAAACTGTAGAACATCTTGAAAATGAACTGAACTCTTTGAAAGAGCAGAAAAAAGAACTCGAAACGAAAGTACAAAGTTTGGAATTAAGGCAGCTTAGCCAGCAACAGGAGGCAGATGAAATCGGGGAATTCAAGAGAGAGAAAGCTGTCATGCAAAATAAGATCACATTGCTTGAAAAAGACCTTCAGAAAGTTAGAAAGGAAAAAGATAGGGCGGAGAAATTGCAAAGAGATTTGGGTGAGGAGAAAACAACAATTTTAGAGAACAGTGTCAAAGAAATTACTGATCAACAAGAAAAGATTTATAAGTTGGACGCAGAGAAAGATAGTTTAAAATCTCAAGTTTCAAATCTCAGGAAAGTTGAAGTGGATGTAATTAGTCTGAGGAAAGAAAATGCAAGACTTCAGAAACAAACTCTGGAGTGTCAAAAAGATATTGCAGATCTTGAAAAGGTTAGTGGCCAAGGCCTGTTTACTTATTTGGGCTGTTTCTGAGGCCCCGTTCACACTGCTCCGTTTTTGTACAAAAAACGGAGAGAAAAACCTCCGTTTTTATGAAAGTGTTCACACTGATTCGCACAAAAACGCCACAAAAACGGAGGTTTTCGAAACGCTATCAAAAGTGGATATCCACAAAAATGGAGGTTTTTGAAAACGCACTTGGTCAATGTGAATGCATAAAAACGGAGGTTTTTGAAACGCTCCAATATTTAACAATGAGTTTCACAAAAACGGAGCAATGTGAACGCAGAAAAACGGAGGTTTTTCTCTCCGTATTCGTCATCAGGCGGATCAATGTGAACGGACAAAAACGGATGTTTTCCCTCCGTTTTTGTACAAAAACGGAACAATGTGAACGGGTAGCTTGAATGCCACAAAAACGGATATGAACAAAAACGGAGCAGTGTGAACAGGGCCTGAGAATAGCATAAGCGCTAAATCTTTGATAAAGATTACACTAATGGTCAGCGTGCATCTTCCGTTTGATTTAATGGCTTGAAAGGAACTCCAGGTACTTTATTGTTATTGTTATTGGCGATTTTTCATATCTTGATTATTTTTGGAATTACAGCGTTTGCCTTTATTGGCAAAGTTCATAGCCTTAAGAAAACCATAGTTTATTAAGATCTACAGTATGGTTCCAAACAGAAATCTGTTTCTATTCTGGTCTGTGATTTAGCAATTTGATGACGTCACCACCTTTTTTTCTTATCCATATAGAATATCACAATACAGGTTACATTCTATTATACTCTCTAATTACTATACAAGACTACAGGTACGGTACCATGAGGACCAAATGACAATGACAACCCCATGGCCATTCCATAAAGACATGCCACTGGCTAACGTTTACTAAATGCTACTCAAAATACGTCACGACCTCAAACTGTTTGAAACGTTGAAGAACCTGTTATTCTGAAGCTAATAAAAATATAAAAAATCCCAAAAGTAGAATTATCAGTAGAAGTTCCTTTCAAACCATTCAACCAAACGGAAGATGCACTAACCATTTCTGCATTCTTTATTAAATGTTCGGTGTCTTTCTCTGCTTTATTGAATTTTTCAGAATCGGCTTCATAGTCCTTCACCTTTACTTTCAATGCTTGAGCCAATCTCGTCCCCAGGGTGAGTTCGTTGCTCTACCTCGGGATGCAAGACGTCATTCTGCAATTTGATTGGCTATTCGAAAACAATAGCCAACATGAATTATTTCTTGACAACTTCCTAATCATTCGAATACAACAATGTAGTCATGTCACTAAACAACAACCATTACAATGTTGCTCTGTTGTTTGGAATCGAGGTCGCATAATTTGCGTTGCCTAGCAAATTACAAATCCATAGTGGCCGCTCATGCACCCATTTTCTAATTTTCTTGGCATGTTTGATCGAAGTGTACCAGGGTGTTCATTCTGCTTCGTGATCAGCGTATGACATAAGAACACCCTGGGAACGAGGTTGTTTTTGAACTTATTTGTTACACTTTAGTGCTTATCATAAATGCTCATTTTCCACTGAAAAGGGTAAGCAGCCGTCATCCTAAAAACAGTCATTCCTCAACTTTCTGCTTAACAGTATAGTTTCTTTTACAATCTGGATAGCAATTGTCGTCCTCAAACCAAACCTAACTGATTACATTTCGCTTCAGCCTCTAGTCAACAGTCGTATATAGATTTTGAGACGTCCTTGGCCAATTTGAGTAGCTTCTATCCCGCAAAAGAAGAATAGTATTTCTTAAAGAATATTTCAATTCATCGCTGTGTTTCGCAGCAACAGTTTGAAAAATCGCTGCCTCCTGTTGTGCACCTTTTGCAAGAATCGAAATGTTCCTTTTTGCAGTAAGATCCGTAACTGATCGAAGTCATTTTCACAACCTCCGTTACATTTCAAACTTGGCCAGTTTCTTTACAATATTCTTATTCAACTTTGCAATGGCAGCTGTGGCTGGCAATGGTACTAAACGTACTAGTCTTGCACCGTTTTATTGTCAGAAATGAGGGATCAGTTTTTGGGAGATGGATTGGACTCAGAATTCAGGATGCCTATTGTTAGCTTCCAAAGCATTTGAGTATACGCCTACATCATTGTCAGAGATGTTTGTTAAAATTGGTTTATCCAACTCTCAGCTTTTTTTTACATTGACGACGTGATTCCTTGTCTTCGCTCAATGTTTTCTATCTGATGTTTATAGTTTCACTCATGCAAGTTTCACTCACACTCGGTTTGAAGCCATAAACATCATCCAATTCAGTGCGGAAAACTGAGACTCATGTAATCAGTCTAAGCTTGTTTCAGGAAAATGCGCTCAGTAAAACGCGAAATTTTCGGGACTGTTAACGCAATTTAGCTGTCTGGAAAAATTTCGTGTTTTACTGAGAGCGTTTGCCTGAAACAAATTGAGTCAGTTTTAGTAAAGCCCTCCAACAATTATGTGAGCCTTTAAGTATCGTAGAATCAGGCATAGGACATTGCTTTTTGACACTGTTCATCACAGCATCAAGTTCCTAGTTTCTCTAGTCCTCGTTAACAACTTTCTCCTTCTTCCTTTATTTAACAGTTCAGGTACGAAGTGAAAAATCTGGGGAATGCTGCACGCCAATTGGAAGCAAGAAACAGAACATTGGAAACAGCACTTCAAGAGAAAGATATTAGATATTCAAGAGCTGAAGCAGATCTCAGACATGTTCAAGAGAAGCTAGATAACATGGAGAATATTCATAAAAAAGAACAGGAAGCACAGAAAGAAAGGGTTAGTTTGTTATTTCTTGTCGTGCTTTTTTAAACAGTTGGAATCTGGCTGCAATTGAATGTTCTTCCGAACGCAATATCGGGTGACCCAATGAACTATCTTTCTAAAAGATAATTTATTGCAAACACATGAATTGAGCAAAATCACCGACCAGGGTATCTTTGTTTAAATTATTCGTTCAGCTACACATGAAAATCTGTATGAACACAACTTAATCATGAGTTTTCATTGATCACCGATCACCCATTAGACATAAATTGTATTGCTACTCACAATGATCATTGTAAATTATTATTGTTATTATTGTTATTATATTGGTTGTCTAGGATTGTCAATACACTGACGAAGATTTTATTATCGAAACGTTTGCCCTGAAACAGTTGTGTTTTTATTATATATTGTTATTATTATTATTATTATTATTATTATTATTATTATTATTATTATTATTATTATTATTATTATTATTAGATAAAAACACAACTGTTAAAACCAGACGTTTCGATTATAAAAATCTTCCTCAGTGCTTTTCATTCTGAACAGCCAAGTATTTATAGGTAAACCTTAGTTTGTGCTGAAACGCATGCATGGCACTTTAAAAACAAAAAGATTTTTATTATTATTATTATTATTATTATTATTATTATTATTATTATTATTATAAATTTCTTTATCGTTGGCTTACAAAACATGATATCTAAAAAAATCTGTTTCAATTTATCAATCTATGCTACCGGATGTCCCAAAAAAGCACACCCGTTTGGAAGATCACTAAAACTTCATTACCAAACCTATTATAAAACTTTCTTTTTGATTTGTTTTGTCAATGGCCCAAAATTTTAAAGATGACAAAACGTCAAAATTACTCGATGAGAAACCTTATTTTAAGCTATGCCTTTCAAGCGATATAATGAACCTTTCCTACGAGCCAAATTTTTCATCTGTTTTATCCTTGACGTCTCTAATAATGATGTGCGTTTCTTTCTGTCATTTATGACCAAATTAGAAGCTTGATATACAGAAATTGATCTGTTAATCATCAGTGCTTTTTTTGCAGTATGCTTTAAGATCAGGCAGCCCTGAAAAAAGCCAAACCTTCTCGATTTGGAACCAGCCACGACATCAGCTATACCTGGGAAAATAATTTGGTCCTTGATCGACTTGCCAAAAAGAAGAATTTTGAAGATCAGTATGTAATAAGATTTGGACTTTTTTTTAAACAGGGATACTTTTTTGGGACAACTGGTATTATTCAGGGGTCTTGGTAGTCGTTTTATTTCAGACTGATGTCTTGTTTTAATTCCCTGACAGTTGAATATGACAACAGCAGCAGCCACAACCGAGAAGTCGAGATATTTGAGAGAAATACAAGAAATCAGAGAACAATTAAATCGTGCCACGGTTGCCGGTGAAAGAGACCAAGAACTCAAGGCTAAAGTCTTCAATGATGCAAAAGCAGAGGTCATGACCTTGAATAAGAGGGTTAGTAGAATCATGACCTTTCACCTTTGATTTGTAAACTTTGAATTATCACCTTCCATATTAACATTTCATATTCAATCCTTTTAGGAGGGGCGCACTTCATCATGAGCTGAGTTTCAAGGGGCCCTCCGATAAAAACATTAATTACAATCCATAAAAAGACGTAAATTAAAATCTTATTAATAAAATCAAACTGTAAAACCGTAGTTACTATATTTAAAACTAATGTACAATGATATTGAAAATTTACAATCGAAAGAAAGAAATCCCTGTCTTTGAATGGTTTTCTTGAAGCTATGCAGAGAGGATGCCTGCTTTGATTCGCCTGCTTATGGGAAAATATCTAAAAGTCAGATAAACCGTGTCAAAAAAGAGTATCCAGAATTTTAATGTGCTAATTGAAGTACTTCTTGAAAGGACAGATGAAGGAAAAGTCCGTGCAAAGAATTTGCAGAAAGTGATGCTTCAAATCTTTAAGTGCCTTTCAGAAGAGAATCCAGCATTTATGTGGACATTCTTTGAAAGAAAACAGGTGAAATATGAATTACAAACAAAGAATCTGTTGCGATTACCGGAAAGAAGTTCAAGCACATTCGAAATTAATTCACTTGTATTCAAAGGCGCTCTCCTTTGGAACACTCTACCAGATACTTTGAAAAATNTTAGTAGAATCATGACCTTTCACCTTTGATTTGTAAACTTTGAATTATCACCTTCCATATTAACATTTCATATTCAATCCTTTTAGGAGGGGCGCACTTCATCATGAGCTGAGTTTCAAGGGGCCCTCCGATAAAAACATTAATTACAATCCATAAAAAGACGTAAATTAAAATCTTATTAATAAAATCAAACTGTAAAACCGTAGTTACTATATTTAAAACTAATGTACAATGATATTGAAAATTTACAATCGAAAGAAAGAAATCCCTGTCTTTGAATGGTTTTCTTGAAGCTATGCAGAGAGGATGCCTGCTTTGATTCGCCTGCTTATGGGAAAATATCTAAAAGTCAGATAAACCGTTTCAAAAAAGAGCATCCAGAATTTTAATGTGCTAATTGAAGTACTTCTTGAAAGGACAGATGAAGGAAAAGTCCGTGCAAAGAATTTGCAGAAAGTGATGCTTCAAATCTTTAAGTGCCTTTCAGAAGAGAATCCAGCATTTATGTGGACATTCTTTGAAAGAAAACAGGTGAAATATGAATTACAAACAAAGAATCTGTTGCGATTACCGGAAAGAAGTTCAAGCACATTCGAAATTAATTCACTTGTATTCAAAGGCGCTCTCCTTTGGAACACTCTACCAGATACTTTGAAAAATGCAAACTCAACAGCGCTTTTTAAAAGAACGATCAAAGAATGGAATGGGCAAAACTGTACGTACATGCAAGATCTGCAACAAAGAAAAAGGCGATAATGAGGATCCCAAATTTGACTTTTAATTTTTTAGTATTGTAAATAGTTCGTTTGAATTAGTTTGTAACTATTTATTGTACCAACTGTAAATAATTTGAGAATAATAATAATAAAGACGCTATTCCAGGCCATCGATTTAAGTTTTTTGGGTAGCCTTAGGTCAGTTCCTAATTCTTAATTCTGAATTCTTTTGATTCTTAAATGGCCTAATTCCTAAATCTGAAGTGCAAAACGATACTTGTTGGACTTCCAAGTTCTGCAATTGAAAATAACGACTTCATAGTCTCTCAAGCTAAACAAAAAATTCACGCGAAAAACAGGGAATCTATTCAAGCTGATGTTCTGAAATAAAACGAAGCAATATTGCATTGCTGTTGCAGTTGGCATCGTGGTTTCATAACTCCCTTTTGTATCTTCGCGAACATCTTTAGGATCTTTAGATACCAATTAATCTTTCAACTAAATCTTATTCCTTAGCTCAGAAACATGCAATTTCTTTACTCTTTAAGCTGGAAGAAAAATCTCGATACATCAAGGAATTAGAAAATCGACAGAAAACATGGGAGATGAGAATGGCAGAGGTTAATCAGGCGAAAAAAGATGTCGAAAATCAATTGAAGCAAGCAAAAGAATCAGTGTATGAAAATAATGGAAAATTCAGCAAAGAGGTATTTGTTAGCACTTTAAGTGTAGGTAGACAAGTGATTTAACGTAATTTTGTTTCATTTCTAATGCAGAATGTTTAATGTTTAACTGCAAAAACAAACAACTGTCTTATTTCTAGTTGCTACCAATTGACCCAATTTCAGTTACACTATCATGCGGGTGTTCTATAAAGATATAGACCATTTGAAGGTAATTCGCAAAACTTCTGTTTTGGCCGTCTTTACCCAGACTGGACCCTCTGTCAGGCATTAAATTGGAGTACCCGGGGGACGATCCACCTTTGCAGTATTTTAGAATTGGTCCTTGGAACCTTATTTAAATCCTTCTTTTCGGCATCATAAAATGTCCATCCTTGGATTTGCTTTATGGAAATACTCGAAACAGATTGTTGACTTGTTCAATTCCTCGATTAATGCAGTAGATGCAATGGGGAAACTTGAACAAATTAAGAGAACTGCGCAACGGACTCAAACTGATCAAGTTTTCGAACTTAAATCCTACGAACAGTGCAAAAGCGCAAGGTTCGCAAGATTCTTCGGCGCTCCCTCTCACTGAAGAGGCCGCCGTAGGGCGATGAAAATTTTGAGACATGAAACGTGTGTGTATAAAATAGTGACTTTTAATAGAAAGGGTATGAAATTACCAAAGTATGATTAATTGAATTTTGGAGTGGTTGATTAAACATTGATTTTGTTTTAGAAACACCGAATGGACATCAAATCAACACGGTCCGACAATCTGGTCCAGGAATTATACATCGAGAATGCAGGCCTCACAAAACAATTACAAGAAGCTGATATGTCATGTCGTAAAACTGAGAAGCAATTGAGACAAATGTTGGAACAAAAGAGAGCTTTGCAGAGGGTTATATCCAAGCTTTGTGGTGCNCCGGATGTCCCAAAAAAGCACACCCGTTTGGAAGATCACTAAAACTTCATTACCAAACCTATTATAAAACTTTCTTTTTGATTTGTTTTGTCAATGGCCCAAAATTTTAAAGATGACAAAACGTCAAAATTACTCGATGAGAAACCTTATTTTAAGCTATGCCTTTCAAGCGATATAATGAACCTTTCCTACGAGCCAAATTTTTCATCTGTTTTATCCTTGACGTCTCTAATAATGATGTGCGTTTCTTTCTGTCATTTATGACCAAATTAGAAGCTTGATATACAGAAATTGATCTGTTAATCATCAGTGCTTTTTTTGCAGTATGCTTTAAGATCAGGCAGACCTAAAAAAAGGCCAAACTTTCTCGATTTTGAACCAGCCACGACATCAGCTATACCTGGGAAAATAATTTGGTCCTTGATCTACTTGCCAAAAAGAAGAAATGTGAAGATCAGTATGCAATAAAATTTTGAGTTTTTATAAACAGGGATACTTTTTTGGGACACCTGGTATTATTCAGGGGTCTTGGTAGTCGTTTTATTTCAGACTGATGTCTTGTTTTAATTCCCTGACAGTTGAATATGACAACAGCAGCAGCCACAACCGAGAAGTCGAGATATTTGAGAGAAATACAAGAAATCAGAGAACAATTAAATCGTGCCACGGTTGCCGGTGAAAGAGACCAAGAACTCAAGGCTAAAGTCTTCAATGATGCAAAAGCAGAGGTCATGACCTTGAATAAGAGGGTAAGTAGAATCATGACCTTTCACCTTTGATTTGTCAACTTTGAATTATCACCTTCCATATTAACATTTCATATTCAATTCTTTTAGGAGGGGCGCACTTCATCATGAGCTGAGTTTCAAGGGGCCCTCCGATAAAAACATTAATTACAATCCATAAAAAGACGTAAATTAAAATCTTATTAATAAAATCAAACTGTAAAACCGTAGTTACTATATTTAAAACTAATGTACAATGATATTGAAAATTTACAATCGAAAGAAAGAAATCCCTGTCTTTGAATGGTTTTCTTAAAGCTATGCAGAGAGGATGCCTGCTTTGATTCGCCTGCTTATGGGAAAATATCTAAAAGTCAGATAAACCGTGTCAAAAAAGAGTATCAAGAATTTTGCACAATGACTTCAATATGCTACTTGAAGTACTTCTCGAAAGGACAGATGAAGGAAAAGTCCGTGCAAACAATTTGCAGAAATTGATACTTCAAATCTCTAAGTGCCTTTCAGAAGAAAATCCAGCATTTATGTGGACATTCTTTGAAAGAAAACAGGTGAAATATGAATTACGAACAAAGAATCTGTTACGATTACCGGAAAGGAGTGCAAGCACATTCGAAATTAATTCACTTTGTTCAAAGGTGCTCTCATTTGGAACACTCTACCAGATACTTTAAAAAATGCAAACTCAACAGCGCTATTTAAAAGAACGATCAAAGAATGGAATCGGCAAAACTGTACGTACATGCAAGATATGCAACTAAGAAAAAGGCGATAATTAGGATCCCAAATTTGACTTTTAATCTTTGTAGTATTGTAAATAGTTCGTTTGAATTAGTTTGTAACTATTTATTGTACCAACTGTAAATAATTTGAGAATAATAATAATAATAAAGACGCTATTCCAGGCCATCGATTTTAAGTTTTTTGGATAGCCTTAGGTCAGTTCCTAATTCTTAATTCTGAATTCTTTTGATTCTTAAATGGCCTAATTCCGAAATCTGAAGTGCAAAACGATACTTCTTGGACTTCCAAGTTCTGCAATTGAGAATAACAACTTCATAGTCTCTCAAGGGAAGCAAATTCGCGCGAAAAACAAGGAATCTATTCAAGCTGAGGTTTGCGTTGCTGTTGCAGTTGGTATCGTGGTTTCATAACTCCCTTTTGTGTCTACGCGAATATCTTTAGGATCTTTAAATACCAATTAATCTTTCAACTAAATCTTATTCCTTAGCTCAGAAACATGAAATTTCTTTACTCTTTAAGCTGGAAGAAAAATCTCGATACATCAAGGAATTAGAAAATCGACAGAAAACATGGGAAATGAGAATGGCAGAGGTTAATCAGGCGAAAAAAGATGTCGAAAATCAATTGAAGCAAGCAAAAGAATCAGTGTATGAAAATAATGGAAAATTCAGCAAAGAGGTATTTGTTAGCCCTTTTAGTGTAGTTAGAAAAATGATTTAACGTAATTTTGTTTCATTTCTAGTGCAGAATGTTTAATGCTTAACTGCAGAAGCAAACAACTGTCTTATTTCTAGTTGCTACCAATTGACCCAATTTCAGTTACACTATCATGCGGGTGTTCTATAAAGATATAGACCATTTGAAGGTAATTCGCAAAACTTCTGTTTCGGCCGTCTTTATCCAGATTGGACCCCCTGTCAGGCATTAAATTGGAGTAAGTACCCGGGGGACGATCCACCTTTGNAAATAATGGAAAATTCAGCAAAGAGGTATTTGTTAGCACTTTAAGTGTAGGTAGACAAGTGATTTAACGTAATTTTGTTTCATTTCTAATGCAGAATGTTTAATGTTTAACTGCAAAAACAAACAACTGTCTTATTTCTAGTTGCTACCAATTGACCCAATTTCAGTTACACTATCATGCGGGTGTTCTATAAAGATATAGACCATTTGAAGGTAATTCGCAAAACTTCTGTTTTGGCCGTCTTTACCCAGACTGGACCCTCTGTCAGGCATTAAATTGGAGTACCCGGGGGACGATCCACCTTTGCAGTATTTTAGAATTGGTCCTTGGAACCTTATTTAAATCCTTCTTTTCGGCATCATAAAATGTCCATCCTTGGATTTGCTTTATGGAAATACTCGAAACAGATTGTTGACTTGTTCAATTCCTCGATTAATGCAGTAGATGCAATGGGGAAACTTGAACAAATTAAGAGAACTGCGCAACGGACTCAAACTGATCAAGTTTTCGAACTTAAATCCTACGAACAGTGCAAAAGCGCAAGGTTCGCAAGATTCTTCGGCGCTCCCTCTCACTGAAGAGGCCGCCGTAGGGCGATGAAAATTTTGAGACATGAAACGTGTGTGTATAAAATAGTGACTTTTAATAGAAAGGGTATGAAATTACCAAAGTATGATTAATTGAATTTTGGAGTGGTTGATTAAACATTGATTTTGTTTTAGAAACACCGAATGGACATCAAATCAACACGGTCCGACAATCTGGTCCAGGAATTATACATCGAGAATGCAGGCCTCACAAAACAATTACAAGAAGCTGATATGTCATGTCGTAAAACTGAGAAGCAATTGAGACAAATGTTGGAACAAAAGAGAGCTTTGCAGAGGGTTATATCCAAGCTTTGTGGTGCTCATGCTGTTTCGTAATGGCAAAGGTCATGGGTAAATGGAAACTGGTACCGTCACTGAGAAATTGGCCTGTGTGAGTTTACCGTTTACGAAAGACTAAACTACTTTGAACTGAGAAACAAGAGACAAAGTTTGAATCAACTGAGAGCCCTAAATAAAGACTTGAAACAAGCAGTTTGATAAAAACGCATTAATGGTGACTTGAATGAACAAATGTCGTCACCAAGGTTTGGGCTTTATGATTGTACAATTTAAGAATGACGTGGTACTACTTGGTGTCCAAGAAAAGTCCCCCTGTTTGAAACATCACCAAAATTTAATTTACAATACCAATCTTCAAATTTCTTCTTTTAATAACTAGACCATGGACCGAATCATTTTCCTCGGTATAGGTGAATCTGTGATTGGTGTAGAAATCAGCAAATTTGCCTTTTTTCGGGCTGTCTGGTTTTAATTATACCTCAAAAAAGCACTGATATGATTACAAGATAAAAGCTTTTTTAATGACAAACAGAAACGCACACTGTTATTGGAGGCGTATAGGATAATGAAAAATCTCAGAGTTTGGTTCTTAGACAAGATTTACTGTGTTTTATAGAAGGTAAGGTTCTTAACCTTAAAGTATTAAAAACAGGCATTTTGTCATTTTTAAATGTATTTGGATCATTGACAACAGATCTGAAAGGAAATTTTATAATAGGTGAGATAATCGAGTTTTGGTGATTATTTAAACTGGGGAACTTTTTGGGACACCCGGTATGAACGAAAACACGACTGGGATCAGTTTTAGCCAAAGGGAGCCTCCTCGAAGACTGGTTTACAAATGCCATGGCACGCTCGTTGTGTTGTTACTAAATTCAATGAAAAGTGTCACACAGAGTTAGGTTCATTGCAGGTCTGTAGTTCAGAATTTCGAATTGTGAACGGTAAAGAGGCTTTGTAAAACAGAACAAATAAGAAATGAAAGAGTATAACAGAAGTAGATCTTGGACAAATGCGAATCATAGTTATCGCAATATAACGATTGTGCTGCAAGTTACATCAGGGATTTATTTACTATAATCATTTGCTCCTGAAAATACTTCGATCATCATCATCAACATCATCGTCATCATTCATTAATGTTGGTGTAACATAGTTCTAATAAAATGATAAGTACCAACCACCGGGTGAGTCAAAAAAGAATCCCCGTTTGAAAGGCCACTGCTCCCTGAATGTCAAAGCAATAATATTGACAACTGTTTTGTTTTATTGCCAATATGTTCAATTAGGTTCAGTAATTTACCCGGCCTTAATCGGTCATTCCTTCCCATAGATTTGGGAGATTTCCTGCAGAAGGCCCCTTCCAAAAATCTGCAAACACGCGTGAAAGCAATGAGCAAATTTTTCTTGGTTTTCCTTCTTAAAAATTATGACACTCACATGTATTCATGTATTTTGTCCCCTTGGGAGAA
Source organism: Aurelia aurita complex sp. Pacific (assembly GCA_004194395.1). Lineage (NCBI taxonomy): Eukaryota > Metazoa > Cnidaria > Scyphozoa > Semaeostomeae > Ulmaridae > Aurelia > Aurelia aurita complex sp. Pacific. Next base: position 72,530 of record REGL01001620.1, read on the forward strand.
TGGAATCCCCCTAAATAGGTTATTCATACATGGGAAAAGACTTTTTCATCCTCCCAAGAGGATAGCACGTGCTTAAGCGTGCAGAAGTCATTGCTGTAAGGCCTGTGTAAGACAGAAATGTTAGGAAAATTTGTTCTTGATTTTTGGCACGTTTTGAAGGTTTCTTGAAGAGGCTTTCTCGAGAAAATCCGTTATATTTTCAGAACAGAGTGGCTAATTTCAGTCAGGTAAATTTAAAGTCGATTTGAACATGTCTGCTATTAAATTGTATATTTGCCGATATCATCGACTTGATATCCAGTGAGCCATGACCTTTCAAAGGGGCACTCTTTTTTTTCTCATCCGGTATTTATAATATAATCAACAAAGTTATAGAAAAAAATGATATTTATGAGCTTCATAAATTTATGAGC
>REGL01001622.1:38267-51259 GCA_004194395.1 Aurelia aurita complex sp. Pacific
TGGAATGGTTTTAAAACTCTGCAGCCGTAGGCCTGAGTCACAGAGCGGTGTTGAGTATTGCGTGTCGATTCTTAGCTTTAAAAGCTAACCAAGGGCAAAAAACATTCTCATTTCAGTATCAAATGTTTAAATAAACGCGTCCTATCGCTTGGAATCTTGGTATCTGCAGAAGATCCTTGTGGCGAAGGTTGTAATTCGATTGCTTCCTCTTAAATAATTCCCACATAAATGCAGGGTTTATTTGACGGAGGGACTTGAAAATGTTGAGGAACTTGTGATGTCGAGAAAGCAGTAATTTACGAGTTCTTTCTATGCTTACTGCCGTGGAATGGTTCTAAAACTCTGCAGCCGTAGACCTGAGTCACAGAGTGTGTCGAGTCTGAAAAGCCAACCAGAGGCCAAGTACATTCTCATTTCAGTATTATTCGCATTCTATTTTGTAGGTGATCTGGTTGGTCGCCATAAATCGGTAGTAAATTCATCGGTACCAAAACTGTGTTATGCCGCGTATGTACAAAAAAATCCGCCAAATGCAAAATCCGCGGAATTCATTTTGGCATAAGGTGAAAATGAATTCCGCGGACTCCTCGGATTTCAACTTAAAACATTGGCTGAATTGTACGTTTGAGCTTGACAAGCTACAAGCAAGTCCCGTCTCACAGCCTGAAAATAGGACATAGGTTTTGGTTCGCACGATGATTACAAGAAAGAGATACAGTAAAAACCCGCATATAAGAACCACCCACTTAAAAAGAACCTATTCATCCTGAAATTCAAGGAAGGTGCTTATCTTAAAAGAAGTTAAATGTAAACTACTGGTTGGTAATATGTGATGAAATGTTTTAAGAAATTTAGCCATATACAAAGCATTTGTAGCCTAAATTTCCGAAGATCTGTAACTATTTCTTTGATAAGAACCGATTTAAGAACCTTGCATCCTGCTTTCAAGAATAGTATCATGTGCATAAGAACCTAAACAGGGTGATTTCTTATATAGTATTTCTTATATGCGGGTTTTTACTGTATTTTGAATTAAAGATCGTCTCATGTGTACCCCCCTCCCCCCTAACCCTATCTGGTCCGAGGAGTGTCCATGTCGATCTACGTGACCACGTGACACGTGATGTCTTGGGATCATGGGAAGGAGGCTGATATTTCGCGCCCATTTACTTTTCTTCATTTCTTTCCTCGTGGTGTGGCCTTCCGCAAAAACGCGACGCCTTTTGGTGGGAGCATGGGGGTCTGAAAGATCAAAGATCTCAAGAGAGGTATGTTTGAAAGTTAAAAATTTAGCCTCCGTCAAAGGCATACTTTACATTTTTGCAGTAGAGTAGATGCATCATCGTTTGGTTTCCCTTTCAAAAGTGGCCTTTGGGTGGCAAATGATCTTCATTAGGCCTAGCCTAGCCCTATCAATCAGTGCCATGAACTGGGGAGGGGGGGGGCGGGGGTGAGAATTTTATAGCTTTTGCAAAAGATATCACATGTAATTTATGGAAACATATTGCATTGGACTTGGCAACCCCAAGAAAACCATAGCATATCCATTCTGCCACTGTCAATAATGAGATTTGATATCTTATCTGTCAGTTAATGTTAAAAGAAGGTTAGTATTTCCCTTCAGTGGGTTTTTACAGTCAAATCTGTATGAATGAGTGTTGTTTTTGAAAGAAAATTGATGACCATAAAAATACAACAGTTAGAGTAGAATAAATTGTATATTCAAACTTTTCAAACAAAATTACAAAAGACTGCCAAATTTCTTCATTCTAGCCCTTCTCCAATTGGGAGTTCTGAGGGAGGGGGCTAATTAGCCACCTGGCCCCAGGATGCTCAGAAAAGTCTGGTCCAGACATGGTTAGTATGCACCAAGGGCCGTAAAGAGGATTTATGGGCCCTGGGTCAGGATGAAACATGGGCCCCTTGCAAAGGGAGTTTTTAGAGGTACGCTAAAGGTGCACCTTTCTAGGGGGGCCAGGGGCATGCTGCAGGAAAAAATCCCCAACAAAATTGAACATGTCAGCAGTATTTAGCTGCTTATAAGAAAATAAAAAGAACTATCACTGTCTCTGCATCTTCTTGATTCTTAACTGGATATATTATGACAAACTGAGAAATGACTGATGGGTCTTTTTGATGAAACTGGCCCTGGTCTAGAGACCCAAATTTGAGCCATATCTTGAAAAATTGAGTTTTTACTTATGGACCCTTATGGCTATGGGCCCCAGGTTTTTGACCCCCTGACCCCCCTCTCCTCGGCCCTGTATGCACCCATCAAACTTATTTCTAGGGTTAAAGCTTTGGTTAGAGTTAGTGGTTTTTAGTTTTGGGTTATTGTTAGTTTTGGGGTGAGGGAGGGCCTTTAAATTTAAGCATGGTTAGGATTAGGGTTTCGGGTGTTTAGGAGGGTGTTGGTAGGTTTAGGTGCATGCTGAAGATCATCAACCTTAATTTAATTTCATTTGATTCAATTTATTTTTGATGAGTGAGAACAATTCTGATGCCAAGAATTTTTGTTAAATCACCCCCAATTAAATTTGTGTATTTTGTTATAATGCTTTGTGATGTGGCTGCAGGCAGAGGTAATCAGCAAGTGCAAAATTTCTATTCACATAGGGCAAAAACAAACAGGAGCTTCTGATAGAGAAGTGGCTCTAATAATCAGTTTCCATTCAGTGGAATTTTCTGAGCAGGTGGAAATTCTTTTGTTTACTTAAACGCTCATAACCAGCAATTTCAATAGCATGCATTGTCGAAAACAATGTGTCCGGATAAATAATTCAAATAGTTCCTTAAAAAATGTTGTATCAGGAGTTCCACAGGGCTCTGTGCTTGGTCCAATTTTATTTTATTTCTTTATAAATGATCTCTTTCTCTGTATAAAGCAGGCAACCCTTCATAATTATGCTGATGATAATACATTTTCATATTTTTCCAAAACTATGCCTGAGCTCATCAGAGTTTTGGAGAACGAAAGCAATGTTGCTTTAACTTGGCTAGAACAGAATGAAATGATTGCTAACCCTGAGAAATTTCATGCTTTGTTAGTAAGAAAGGATCGGAAAGATACTAGTGGACAAAATATAAGCTTTCAAGGTCATGAAATAAAATCAGAAGAATCTGTAAAACTTTTGGGAGTTACTCTGGATAACAAATTGAGCTTCGATAAGCACATATCAAATCTTTGTAAAAAAGCTGCGACACAACTAAACGTTTTGAAAAGACTTGCAGCATGCAAAGGGTTAAGTCAGTTTGAGCAAAGTTATCATTGATTAACTCATTAAAAAGTGTTATTAGATCAGAAAGAATTGCATTCCCACGCTAGCAGTGTGTCCCCCGTGAACGGGGGTCAAGCTTTCATTATCCGTCTTTAAAGTTTCCCAGATTTGGACGATCGATCCAATTCTCTTTTCTAGCAAGCAAAAACGTTCATTGCAAGATATTCTTAAACTTTCAACCTTTTAGAATACGTTTACCAGAAAATTTTCAAGTCCTACCAACGCTTAAACTTTTAACTTTGACTTAGCGCAAAGTATATAAAATTTCTACAGAATCATTCTTTCAAAACAACTTTTCCTTTCTTGGCATTCTTGAGAATTCNTTCAAATTCAGATCTTCGCAATATTCTACCAGAAATCCTTATGACTTAAAACATATAAGACCAAATCAAGTAACTTTTCATTCAAACAGTCTTGAGTCCGTTGGCCCTCGAATATGGAATGGCCTACCAATCAAAATGAAATCCGCAGAAAACTTGAAAAGCTTTAAACTTTTGATAAAGCAATGGAATGGCCCAGAATGTAAATGTAGTGCCTGCAGTAGTTTTTAATTTTATTCAACATTTTCTTTCATTATACGTTATAATTTCATTCGATTTAGATTAGTTAACTTTGTATATATTGTATATATTGTTTAACTATGTAAATATCGAATTAAAATAAATGAACAACAACAACATGCACCATGATAAAGCTTATGGTGTCTCACATGATGCTTCAATGGGGTGGGGAGGGGGTACTTAAGAGCAGGACCTAAAACAGCCCAAGATTGACTGGCTGACTTTCACCCACCCCAACATTTTAGCAATTTTATAATTTGACTTCTACCCACCCCAAAATGTTAGCAATTTTATAGTTGATGTTTGAAAAGCCAAGCTGTCTGCAGGAATTACTCCCATGATCAACCTTCTCCTTGCAGATGTTTCACTTACCTCAAATCCCTTCATCATTTGCAAGAGAAAAAAGGTTGATAAACTGCAAGGGAATCCCTTGTTTTCAAAAGAATGAATTCAAAGAACTGGCTTTCATTGGTGCTGGTGGTTTTGGGAAGGTTTATCGTGGTATTTATAAGCAATCAACTGTCGTAGTGAAAGTAATGAAAAATGCTAACAATGAAGATTTGTTGAAGGAGGCAAGATTTCACAGCCGCATTGAGCACACCAACATAGTCAAATTGATTTCAATGTCTCCAATGTCATCCAATGTCTCCAGATAACTGGCATGAAAAGAAAGTTTCCTCAACAGGACAATCACACGATCTGAAGTTGGTGTAAACAACGTTCACTGAATTTGTTTACTGGAGCCAGTTAACTGTAGTTTCATTAGACTTATCTTACGATAACTGGAAACAGGAAACTCAGGTGACAAGCCAAGGTACGGACAATGATAAGATCTCAACGACGTTTCGCCACAGTGTCCTAGAACTTATAATATAGAAGTTGTTGAGTACTTCCCTTACAGTGCCAGTGATTCTTCAATCTTCTGCCATTCTATATCATGTAAAATTGTGTACCTGTTTGCATTAGTCATTTAGTCAGTGCCTGTGTGCAATTTCTCACGTGTCATATTTTTAAATTCTTATTCTTTTAAATTTGTATATTTTTTGCCGATTGATTTGGAGCTTCTGTCAAAGACAGTTCCCTTACTTAATTTTAGGTATGCTGAACAGTTTAACAGATTGACGACAAAAGACGTGACAGAGAGGAAAACTATCAACATTGAAATACTCGATGAACCATTTGGAAATGTTTCGAAGATCCCCATCAACAATCTGTCTGTAAAGCTCACTGATGTGCTTCCGTCATTATTGCATGTTGATCTCATCGAACAAAAGGCACTGCATCTGTTGAATATGCCTAAAGCAATTGTTCCGTGCCCAACGTTGGAAGAAGAGAAACAATGTAAGACCTTCATGGCTGCAAGAGAAGATGGGACATTCTATACTGTGAAAGTGAAATCAAATTTGAAAGTGAAATGTGACTGCAAAGGTTTCAAGTGAGTTATAAATACCATACTTGCACCGATAAGCCATACTTACAAATATAAGCCTATAATCCAGTAGGTCTCTAAAAATGTAATTAACATCATACAAGCTATTTTGTTGCTGATATAATATCTGACAGCGACAGCCAAAGGTTTTCTTGAAGCTACAAATACCACATTTCACATTTCCACAGTTATAGCAGCTTAGGCCCGGTTCAGACGGCGTATTTTTCATGTGCCGAATATAATGCCTTCAATTAACTACATGAAAAGTGCGGCGTCTGAATCAAATAGCTACTGAAGTTATTATTAACGTCGACCCAAATCAATAAATTCGACCGATCCCGTCGAATTAAACGACGTAAGCACGGCAGTGATTCAGACGCCGTATTTTTCATGTGTCGAATCAAATACATAAATTATGTTAATGAAATATGACGTCAATCTATTGTTTTTATATGCTCACGTGACCCAAAACCCGCGACTGCGAAGCACAACTTCAAAGATGGCGTCTGTCAAGGCAGTCGATGAATGTCTGTGCGTTTCCTGCCTTGTACTGACGAAGTACCGTTGTATCGGTTGTGAGACGCCTATATGTTTGAAGTGCTCACATTTTGAGCGCAATGAAGAGACAGAGGGCTGGAGGGTCTGCAAGGCAGTCAGCTATTGTAGGTTTTGCTATGAAGAACATCATCAGGGAGAACCAGAGGCCGATTTGGAGCCAAATACGTACACGATGCACATGACTGACAGAGAATCATCAAGCCCAAGATCACCATCACCACCCCCTAAACGGTACACAGATATCTATATTTTGATACTGAATTATTCCTTTTTTTATTAGTGCACAATTAAGCAGAAACCTTTCTTTGTTTTGTTTGCACAAAGGAAGTTTTTTTAAACACAAACAAAACATTGTCACTGTATTGTGCAGGATATACTTTTGCATGTTTCCACTGGAAAGCAAACAAAAGGGCAACTTTGCAGAATTTTTAGGTGCTCTCCGTCAGAATACAAAATAGAGTATACACATTCATCCATATATTTTACTCAAAAGCAGAACAGAGAGATAGTTAAAATATTCTAGTGGCATCTGTACCCACCTGTGGTTTGAATATGAAATTTCCAATGGCCCATGTTGCTCCGTGATAACCCATTTGCTCTAGCCCCCACTGATAATGATCTGCCCTTGCACATTTCTCATAATGTTTACATTACAAAATAATGAATAGAGTGACACATATAAATACAAGAGGGATATTTGTGATGAAGCAGATCATCAGCAACAATTAAATAACACAAACATGAACAAAACAAAAGTAACAATTCTTTGTGCCTGCTGATGCCTACCTTATTATTTATATCAACAGTGATCAAATTTAGAATTATGCCCTTATAACTGCATTCTAAAAAGCATTTTTTTCTTTTTTCTAAATATTAGGATGAAACATGATCTGGATATCAATGATTTGGACAGTGAAAGCCAGGATGAAGAGCCAGAAGGCCAAAAAAGGAAGAAGAAAAGTGGTCGAAAAGGGCGCTGGTCAACAGATGCTCTCAATGACTTCATAGACATTGTTATCAGCAATGAATCTTACAAACAAAAATTGATCTTCAGAAACACAAAGAATCAGCAAAATGGCATGATATATGAGAAGATACTGAAAGAGCTGAAAGGAAGGGGGGCAAACAGAGATGAGGCTATCAGCTTCACAGTCGCTCAAATGCGAACCAAATTCAAAAAGTGTGTATCAGACTGCAAGAAAGCTGCACTAACCATAAAAACAGTAACAGGAATAAAGAGATTCCAAGAACAGAAAGGCTTTGGAGAATGGTTTCAAAAACTTTTTGCCCTTGTACGAACAAGAGACTCTTGCAAGCCCGAGGAAGCAATTGAGCCTTCTGCTAAGTTGGCTACCAGTGAAGATGCAGATGATGATGATTCAATAGAAAAAGTCTTTGTTCCCCTGATGTCAAAGAAAAAGCCAAGGAGGAGTGATAGCTCAGAAACAGCAGGCCAGCTGATGGAACTGGTCAAGTCAATGATAGAAAATGATCCTATGAAGGAAATGATCAATACAATAAGAGAGGAGCTCAAAGAGAGTAGAGAGCATGAAATGCGCATGTTTCAATTAATGATGAACACAATGAATCCTCCATCTAATGCGCAAGGGTTTCAAAATCCACAGGGGATTCCTTGTAGCTCGCCTGTAAGTGGATATGTGCCAATGGTACAAGGCTGGCAACAGAACCACACCTTGGCAAACAGTCATGGGGGATATCATCAGTTGGGTGGGCATAGTCAAAGTCAGATGTCATCAGGCCATTCCTCAAATACAAAATTTGGTGAAAATGACTCTGATTTTGGTCCAAAGAATCAGAATTTGTAATTTGAGAAACTTGTATCATATCTGAACATGAAGTCTATCTGCATGATGACAATGAGATCCTAAATTAGCAGCTTTGATGCCAATGATAACATGACAATTGTATAGGCATCCTTTTTTCAAGAACTAGTATATTGAAAATAGTATCCAAACAACGTTAGGGCAAGATATATGAACATGTTTAATGGAATTATAATGTTTGTTTTGTTTGTTTACATTTTGTTTACTTTTATTTATAGTTTACACATATTTGTTGGAATTACTGTGTTGCCATTTCTTTCTCTTCTTGAAATTTATCCGCTAGCACTTCTCGTATTTTGAGAGCCTGGGCATCAGTATCATTGACCCTTTTAGGCTTTGTCATGTGCAGAATATCTTGAATTTCTTGACTACTTCGTTTGCGGTTGGTTTCAGGATCAATGGTTATGTCCAATGTAGCAGGAATGTTATCTTGCCTTGAAATGCAGATGTTGTGCAACACTACACATGCAAGAGTAATTATTTTTACTGAATTGGCAGAACTTTCACATTTTCTATGCAGGATGCGCCACCTTCCCTTCAACTGGCCATAAGCACCCTCAATTACCATGCGTGCCCTGCTGAGCCTGTAGTTGAAATATCTTTGTCTTGCAGTCAGCACTGCATTAGTGTATGGTTTCATCAGCCATGTCTTCATTTGAAAGGCCGAATCAGCTAGCACAACAAGTGGAACATGGACACCATTAATTGATTTTCCTATCTCATGAATGTCATTGTTTGCCTCAAGTTGCTTCCAGCATTCAGTAGATTGGAAAATGATTGAATCATGTGAGTTTCCAGGGAAACCACAACTTGCCCAGATAAACCTGTAGTTGGCATCTACCATTGCCATCAAGACAATGGAATAAAATTTTTTAAAGTTGTGATATTCCTTTGAAGACTCTAGCCCACCTGGGGGACATTTTATGGGGATGTGACATCCATCAAGGGCAGACCAGCAACACGGAAATTGCCAGAGTTCTTGCATTTCATTGACCCTTTGACAAAATTCATTTTTATTCTTTGGCATGTGCTTGTCTACCTCTGAATCCCAAAATGTATCAACTATGAGTTGAGAAATTTCTGAAACTATAGAACAGATAGTAGATGTTCCTAGTCCTGTCATCTCAGCAATGGTATATAGATAATCTCCCCTACCTAGCCTAAAAAGGCATATAGCTAGTCTTTGTTCGGGAGAAATTGGTATTTCATTAACAGTATTGCGCTCAATAATATGTCTTATTTTCCCCAAAATGTACAGAAATGTTTCCTTTGTTATTCTGAAAGCCTTCTTGAACCTTGAATCATCATATACATTCCACACTAGATCCCACCACCCACTATTTCGCTGTAATCTGCGGCAAGATCGATTCAAGTGGCCTCTATTCTTTTTCCCATTGAGAATAAGAAGGAGGATCATCAAGCAGACCTTCAGCAACGATTTGCGTTTTGCAATGGCTAAATTCAAAAATATGCTTAGAGCAAATCTTTTCTTCCTGTTTCTCTCAATACTCTTTTTAATCAATCCTATTCTTGCGATCCTTGAACTGCTGCGATTCATTTTGAAATGTTCGTGGCCAAGACCCGCCAAAATTTCGTTTTTAGAATTAGGCGCCAGATTTTAGTGGTCTCGATATGAATCCGAGGCCAACGATTTGAATTATATTCGATGCATGAAAAATACGCCGTCTGAATCAAAGCCGGATTTAATCACATTTGAGTCAAATAAAATGCTGATTATATTCGGCGCATGAAAAATACGCCGTCTGAACCGGGCCTTAGTTTTTCCGTAGGCAAAATTTTTATTTCAAATTGCGGGTATTCAATGTGGCCTTTTTCTAAAATTGCTAGTATTTGTTGAGAATTGCTGGTAGTCAGGCACTTGTTTACTTTCTTAGCAAAACTGTGTCACTTGCCTTGCAACATGGACCCATGTATGAAATTTGGGTAACCTGCCGGAACTCTCATTCTATCTGTTGCTCGATATCATTTGCAAAGGAGCTTCTAGAACACCTAATCCACTGCGTGAAATATCACACCTCTGGCATGCCTTTTAAATAAACCGCTAACTTTTCTTTCAGTTCATAAAAGACATTTCCTGATTCTCGATTCTGTAATCTGGTTTCATTTTCACAAGAGGCATAATAGTCCACTACTAATAAATTTATTCTCGTATAGGTTTCTCAACATTTGCAGTCATTCAGTTGCGATTGCCGAACAAGGAGGGATTCTGCAAGAATTGATAAAAGAAGTACGTGTTACATATCGATCAGCTATGACATACCCAGTGAATGAAGGAGGAGCGGGCAGGAAAGGAGGACGACAGAGAAAGAAAAGAGTGTACTTGAGTAGACCTGAAGAAGAAATTCCTACCAAAAGAGCTAATGGTTCACCGTTCAACCAGATTTGGCACAACAACGAACCCCTTATCCTTACTTTTGTTGCAGAAGTTCCAAAAGAGAAGAGTCATTGCAGTCATTGTGGAACGGAGTTTCCCAGAGGTATTTTGTGTATCATTCCTTTTGACGTTGTATTAAGCCATCGCGAGAGATGGAGCTACTACAATCGCGAAACAAAGGAGTACTGTCCATCCCCTGTGGGAAAGAAGACGATCAAGTATTATTGTATCAAGGAAACCTGCATAAAAGCACGCTTTCCATACTTCACAAGTGACCTCCTAGAAATTCCAGAAACTATGGTGCTAAAACATGGACACAAGGCTTTGCTAAGAGAGCAACTGAAAGTTCTTCTCTGAGGAAAGACGTAATGTAACCACCTGCTCACTTATGCACAGTCATTGAATCAAAGCCACACTTCCTTTTGGGCACGCGAACTTTAACCTATCTTAAGTTCTTAATATAACTACCAAATATGACCAGCAAGTGCATTTTGGGAATGTAACCATCAAGAATTTTCTTGCATTGAATCAAATTTTGTGAATAATATTTTTAAATGTTACCAACTTTTAGGATTTTAAGTAAGTACAGAGTAAGTTTATGAAACTTTCCAAAAATGGTCTCCCCAAAACAGACTGAAACGAATTTTGGATATGACACACAGACAGACATCCTGCATTGAGATGTATGAATCCCAACTATATACTGCTTTTGTCTGGGTCCATCCGTTGTTTACAGATCTACTTGTATGCCTAAGGATTCGGAAACACTTTATCGTGACGTCACAACAAACTAGCATGTAATTCATTAAAGGCACACTGTCCCCTCGATAATTTCCTTCATCCAAAGAAAGCAAAGTCCTTCATGCATAATTTTCATGCCCATGTAAATTACGCATGAATGATCCTGCCTTCGTTGAATAAAGGAAATCAGCGTAAATGTGTGGATTATTCAATAGAGACGATCTCTATCAATTTGTTTCATTAATCAATGGGATAGATAGCCTTTAAAATAGCAACTTTAACAGATGAAATAGGCAGATAAGTGGCGGGAAATATTGTCTTGCTGACAAGTGTTACCGGACTACCCTTGATTTAATTGATATGCACAAGGGTGTAATGTAGTCGTTGATTGCTCTTTGTTCTAAACTTGACTACTGATGGTATGCTGAATACGTAATTTGGCATAGTCCCATGCGTTGAAGATCTGACATGTAAGAATATTTCCCCATGTTACTGGAACGTTGAGTACCTGTTTCCTCGTGTATCGAATAATCGTTCCCCAACTTGTTAATTTTTGAAAAATTTTGCGACCCCCCACTTTTATTGCTTGTAAAATTGAAATGATAGTGAACATAATTTTTCAATAAGTTTAATAAGATACGCGTTTAACTCAAAAAACAACTATTTTCAATTTTTCCAACCTCCCCCTGATTATTATTATTATTATATGGAAGAACTATTTCTCCCCCCCCCCCTATTCATTCTCATCCCCGTGTATTCAGTACTCGAGAGTGCTGCAAGTTCAATGCACCGTGAAGAAGATACCGTAGAACTTCCACAAAGATAGGCTGAAATATACCTACTCTCACGTACATTCATACTTCCTATCTTTTGATACCACAAAGCTTACAAGACGGCTTATCCAAATCTCTGGGTTTGTGTGAAATGCGTTCGGGGGCTTTCTCGTGCAGCGCATTTGCCCGTCTCCCGGGGGCTGCTCATCGCCCTAAGCATCTGTGGGGGCCTCTTCCCCCTTTTGTAATCTATATATAGATTTGAACGTTTTTTTAAATTTATTGTAGACATTGTAAGATGTTGTAAAGTAGGCCTTATTTAGCTCCAAGTTAGCTATTTTTAATTTATCCACTGAAAATAAAGTAATGATGATAATGATGATGAAGATTTGCCAATGTTTTGATAAAAGTATAGAAATTTGCTATTATCAAGTGCAAATTACTTGTGCCTTCAAGGACATTTTCACAAGGGTCCGTCCTTCGGAAGGGACGTTAACATAGGGGTCCCATGCCTAGGTGCAAATTGAATTCTATGGCTAACTCTGATGCAACGTCGAACGAAAAGGGGCAAAATCCTTCGTTGCAGGAGTTGTTACGAAGTTTCTCTTAATAACCAAGCCAGTGACCGCGCCAGTGACAGACAATGTAACCGTCTGCAATAGACGATGGCGGTGAGGAATTTTTTACCAAGAAACATTGCGTTCGAATAACGAATCTTTAACGATTCTATAGGAATTCGATTGAAGAACGCAGTGCATCTTGGTAAAAAAAATTCCTCACCGCCATCTTTAGCGCAATCGTCTATTGAAATAGACGATTACGCTAAAGATGGCGGCGAGGAACTTTTTACCAAGATGCATTCCGTTCGAATAACGAATCTTTAACGATTCTATAGGAATTCGATTGAAGAACGCAGTGCATCTTGGTAAGAAATTCCTCACCGCCATCTTTAGCGTAATCGTCTATTACGAGTGAAACTCTCATTTCTAAGATATATAGTTGGTTTCCCGTTTCCCAGAGATATAAACTATCAGGCAAGTAGTCAAAATATAATGCATTAAATATAATATTCTTTGTTATGTTACATTTAATTATCTTACACGCTTTTTTGTAAGAAACTAGATAGGCTCTTAGGCTCGCTTGTCGCCGACCAAAACTATCAATGAACGTAGGCCTTTAGGCCTGGGCAGCATAGGAATCATTCGTCGTACATAGCCGATTGCTCGTGGCCCATGGTCGAAACCGCCAAAGCCTCATTTTCACGGACCAATCAGACGGCTAAAAAGCGAGGGAGACAAAAGAAACCCGTGAAGATTTTCCTAAATTTTACCTACCTTCATAAAACGCAACCAGGACAAAAAACTGCTTGAGATTTCCCGAATTTTTTTAAAGCAATCTACTCTCCAGATGTTTG
>REGL01001623.1:0-15882 GCA_004194395.1 Aurelia aurita complex sp. Pacific
GGACCCTATTGGCAAGCACATCCCGGGAGCTCAATGTATTAAGTAGACCCTCTGGGAGTATAGTTATGAAACATACTATTTCTCAATTTCTGAAACATATTGCATGAAAGAACAGTGTTTGTGTTAACATACCTCTTCGTTAAGAACCCAGTAATCGTTGTCAACACATCCTGTGTATGTCACCAGGTCAAAATTTCGAAATGGGCCATTTTGCAGGTACGTATTCACGAGATGAGAATAGAATTCCCCCAAATTATCTGCGCTTATTCTGCCTTTTATAACGAAGTTGGCACCAAATCCAGCCCTCAGGTCTCTTGCAAACGTATTGCGTTGGTTGAACGAATCTGCTTGAAGTATGATGTTCCTGTTGGACACAGTAGAGATTTGATTTAATTTTTTTAGAAATATATGCGAAGAAAGGAATTCAAAGATCGGGAAACACTATTCATAATTTTTTGTGAGTTTGGAAAAACTGCCACTTTACCTGGGTCATCAAGTACATATATGATGCACAAATCGTTTTGTTCCAAAAAAGTATCAACAATATACTCATTCAATACTATAAAAAGAACACACCTTGTTACTAGGCGTGGCTCAGCACTTCCCGGCAAACACTTTAGTCCTTTGCAGGCGAAGACGTAGAAGTTGGAGTGACTAGCAATGGAGCCAACAACTCGTAACACAAAATTTCCCAAAGGAGTCTTTTTTTGTCTCTTTCTACCATCTTTTTGAGTAAAGTACTGCACCATCTTCGTACTGTTTCCTTCCAAAATGAAACGTATTCCCTGTTGACCCTCTGTGAGCGATTGACTGGATGCTACAGATGATGTATCCATGCTGTTCATTGTCAATTCCTTGTGAAAAATATTTTGTAGGAATTAAGGATGAATAACATGCGAGTGAGGTTAGAAAGAGTACGATTTATTTCAACGATGTGCACCCATTTGAGATACTTTCATCCCAGGGGAGACTCAGGTATATTTAGGATAGGGGTGCTCAGGTTGGGGTACCACGCATCAACCCAAATAAAAGTATTTCTAGCATGAAATAGACCCAAAAAATACGTTTTCCGTCCTTACATACCCAAGAGTTATGAAGTCAGCATCTTAAATCTTCGGAAAAGTGCCCTAACTGATCAGATTTCTCCTTATCTATTTGGATATTTATGTTCTATGAGTTTTGATTCTAAATTTCGTTTGTAAATTATCTTTGTCCCTTTTTTTTTTTACTTTTTCTCATATTTGAGACCCAAAAATTTTAGGACCACTAAAAAGTACTTGTACAATCATTGACCCAAAGATTAATCCTTGCCGACATTTGAGACCCAGAGCGTCCCTATCCTGAATATACCAGAGTACCCCCACTGTCATTCGAGGCTGGCAAGTAAGTGGGCGCATTGATCTCTAAAATCTCATACACATTTGGCAAAACTTCTTTTGTTTCAAAGAAAGATCACGAGCGATAGTTTGTATCACTGTGGAAGTTTTATCAGTATTGAGCCACCTTAAGGTAGCAGTTAACCCTTAGAATTTTGGAATTTCTAAATTTTGTGCCAAATTTTGGAAGTGGTGTCATCTTACAGTAAACTTATTCCTTTTGAAAATAGAACAGCCCCCCAGACTATATAGGTGTTGATAGTTGCTGTAAATTAAGATTAATATGAAGAAATCATAAAAAGCTCCTTTGGCAACCAACTGTTTTTGTGGTTACTAGGGAATGTTTCGAAAATTTCATGTAAAAATTGTCCAAAACTCCTCCCATCTACGTTCCTGGCCTCCATCCCGTCTCTTCCAGTCACATGACTCGTCCCTTTAGGCAACAACAACACCCCAAAAGCTGTGCTGCACACAGACGGGATAGGCCACTGATTACACGAAGTTCAGGAGTAAGAAACAAAGGAAAAGGGAAGTTTTTTACGCCTATATACTCCAGTTCACCACACACAGAGCACAGGCCAGCAGTAAAAACAAACAAGGTTGGCAAAGCTGAAGATTCAAAACAAATCATGTCTGCATAGAAACTTTCTAATAGCCTATTTGAGAATATCCTAAGTTTGTGAAGGAAGGTCAAGATTGCAACAGCATGCTCTGTTCTGTGCCACTGGCAAGTTCTGTTGCACAGTGGTGATTTTGGAGTAGGTACAATGATGTGGGAAATGCAAAGACAAAATATAATTTTTGAAGGACAGAAACTAAAACCAGCTTCAAAGCCCAAGGCATAAAACAGTACTGTTGAATCAAAGTCAGCCAAACTCCCAGCAAACAGTAATATAAAAGTGCACTTTTGTTGTTGCAGAGCAAGAGACAATAAACCATAGTTCACAGCTTTTGATAATTGTCTGTGCGCACAACATTATGGGAAGAAAAGTACTATTTTCCAACAAAAACTGGCATTAATTTTCTTCCCCAAATGCATGCTTTTACATAGGATCAATGGACACAGATCGTTTTCCAAGAACTGTAAACTGGTCTATTGATTTACCATAAAAAACAAAGACACTATATAAATGAACTTTACTGGCATGAATCAGTGTTTATATGGATCAAAACACAATGAAAAGCACTTTTACAACTTTGAGGCTGTTTTTCTTAAAATGCTGTTTTTGCCAATTATGAAAGCAAAAACCATTGCCAATTTTATAATATCAGTGAGATTTTATGAGATTCTCACCATAAGTGTACGAGGCCAGGGCCGGGGGTGGCAGCCCCCAGACTTTAGAAAAATGATCGAAAATGAGCCCCAATCGGGCAAACAATGCCATCAGTTGGGCAAAAATTATGGAAACCAATGGACTTTGTATTGGGCAGCCCCCAGTCTGCAAAGTATGGCACTATTCGACGAGATCTCCGGTGTGCAAGGAGAAATTTCTTTTGTTCTCTGTTGTTTATTTTGAATAGCCTATTGAAATCTTGGTGTGCAAGTGCCATACTCTGCATACGGGGGCAGCCCCCTATATTTTTTCTTCCCGTATGCTTATGATTCTCATCAAAGGTTTATCAGATGTTGATCTATGCAATTAATTAAATGAATTTTGAAAATTTGTGGAAACACCCCCAGCTGCCATGGAAACATTACTATGGTCCTGTTGCTCAATTTGTGATGCAATTTTACAAAATTGATAATTCATTGCATAGGTCATTATAAAACACACCTTTGGTTGGAATTTCAACCAAATATCTCAAGCTGGACAAGAATTTATAGCATTTTTGTAAACAAATTTTGAAACAATAACGACTTCCATGGAAACGATTGTCTTTAGAAATTTTTTGTTGCCAAAATCTAATTTGATCTACCACTCCAAGTTTTCCTGAAAATTTGAGGGAAATGTTCTGCAAAGAATCGTAGTTATTTGCAAGTATAATTTTTGGCTTCTATGGGTTAACTGCTACCTTAAAGGCAATCTGTCCCCTTCGATGAATGAAAATAGAATCGATAAAGATCTCTATTGTATATTTCAGAAGTTGGTGTTAATTCGCTTTATCCAGAGAAATCAGGGTCATAGAGACTCAGTGATGCATGAATTTAGCTGCAGCGTAAATAAGGTAAATAAAGCAGTAACCAAGGTCAGAAAAATAGGGGACAGATTGCTTTCAACCAATTGTGTTTGTGTTTTTAACATATTTTTACTTGGTAATGAGCCACCTTATCGCTGTTTCGTCATTTTTGAAATTTTCAGTAGTGAAAAGATGAGATCTCATAGATTTATAAATAGCCTTTTGTATTTCATAATTCACAACGTAGCCCAAGAAAGCAATGCTGAAGAAAACAATAGAGGGATTAGGTGTTTCTTTGTCCTATCTATAGACAAGCGCTATATATCTCAGTTCATTCACTTTAAAGGTGGCTTACTACTTACTACTGACAACTTTAGAATCATGAAACAGCGATCAGGTAGCCCAGAATTTTCAATTTTCCATTCAACTCAATTCGATTTCGTAAACCAGTCGAGTCTGCTCGCAACGCAGGCTAAGATCAGGTGGCTCACTACCAATAAGTCAAAACACTCAGAAACAATTGGTTAAGGTTTGGTGTCCTATCGCTCATGGAAAAATCCATACAAAATCAACAGAACTAAAGGGGCTAGGTCACGTAAAGTCAACAAATTTATTTTGAAACGACGATTTTGCAGTTTTTAGATGGGCCATATCACAGAGATTTCCATTACTTTTCTCAAAATGAAGGTGTTATTTTCAAGATGGACTTTTGAATTTGGTTTATAAACAAACGGAACACTGATATGTTGTATGATTGCAGAGATATAAGTGGATTTTTTAGAAGTATTTGTATTGTGGATTCACGGCATCCACCAAAAGATGTGCAGAACACAATGGGCACGTCTGGAAACAATATAGATTTTGGAGAAAACAGGTTTGTTTACGGTTACGTGACCCAGCCCCTTTTAGAGGCAATCTATGAATAGGAAAAAGCAAACTCCTGCGCACGTTATGGCTAAACAATATCTACAAACGTCTCGAAATCAGCAAATACAACAGGCTAATGATAGAATACCCAGAATCCTTCCGCGCGGGGCTTTTGTCTCTGTTGATTCTCTTTAAAGATACTATTGTTTTAAAATCTAGGAGCGATTATAGAATGCAGGGCCCACTCACTAAAAATGAATGACGAATATCATTAAATGAACGGCAAATATCACAATGGGACCTGGATTCTATACAGTAATGAGGCAAAAATCTATAGGACAACACTCAAACTTCATTCTATGGTTTCTCAACGTTGACTAAATTCATTGCAAATGTAACAGTTTCTTCTGAAATCTCTTTTGATTGGGAAGAGAAAATTTGTATGACAAATTTCGTAACATTTCAATCTACCTCAATATCGTCCTCGAATTGCTCGTCCAAGTCTCCCACATCATCTTCGTGCACCATTGCTCTAGCCATCATTCACTTTTTCGCTCTTGTGTGTCCAATGTCGATTGATCTCCAGACTTGTTGATCATGAAGTTAAAATAAAAAATTTTTGCTCCAGATTTATACGAAAATTTTCTATTGCTTTTTTGAAATGACTGATCGATATTTGTCTGCTATTTTTAGCCTTTAAATGAAAGGAAATGCTTGTGAAGCAATCCTCGTCTGTCCTTGTCACGCAAGCGATGCTGGTCACTCTTTAAGACCCAAACGCATTGTCGAGACTTCGAGAGTATATCACTCTTGCGAAAAAAGCGTATGAGATATTTGTAAACAATCAAATTTTCAGGGGTTTTGACGGATTTTTCTGCAAAATTGAAATCAAAACCAAGCGTGTCTAATCTAAATCAAGTTACCTAACTCCTGCAGTAATTTGTATGTGCTTTCAAAAGTAACGCAACCTATTGAACAACTATTGCAGAAGGATTAATTGTATTACCTTGTTTATCAAGTTGTGATGGGTTAATTAAAACCCATCACAACTTGATAAACAAGGTAATAAAATTAATTATTCTGCAATAGTCGTTCAATAGGTTGCGTTACTAATGAGTTTCACTTTGTTAATAAGACGCCATGCCTCATACTAGTAATGAGGCTATTACGTAAATAATCTTTGCAAACAATAAGAACAAATTTTTCTACAGAATAAAGATGTGCCCCGTTGTCACGAGAACGTTTTCATTTCATTTAACATATAGACTTGCTACACAGTACTGGAGCGTCGTCTTAACCACCTTGTCTTAAACAGCTAACTTATCGAAAATGCTTTTGAAATTCCATTTGATTTGCTTTGAATAAACGAGATTCTACTTTCACAAAATATGCGATTTAGGGGCGTCTGGTTTCAGCTTTCGCACAAACTTGATCTTCGAAAGCTCGTAACTCCGTGAATATTTGGCCGATTTGTTATCTTCTGGTATCTAAAATTAATCTAAAATCTCAGCAATATGGTTATCTTACTATGGAGCCTGTTCATTGTTTCATTATTTTTTAATATTTAATCAAACGTCGAACAATTTTTTTGGGACACCCTGTAGAAATTAATAAGTATTAAACTGAATAAAGATAATACTTCGAGAGTATATCACTCTTGCGAAAAAAGCGTACGAGATATTTGTAAACAATCACATTTTCAGGGGTTTTGACGGATTTTTCTGCAAAATTGAAATCAAAACCAAGCGTGTCTAATCTAAATCAAGTTACCTAACTCCTGCAGTAATTTGTATGTGCTTTCAAAAGTAACGCAACCTATTGAACAACTATTACAGAAGGATTAATTTTATTACCTTGTTTATCAAGTTGTGATGGGTTAATTAAAACCCATCACAACTTGATAAACAAGGTAATAAAATCAATTCTTCTGCAATAGTCGTTCAATAGGTTGCGTTACTAATGAGTTTCACTTTGTTAATAAGACGCCATGCCTCATACTAGTAATGAGGCTATTACGTAAATAATCTTTGCAAACAATGAGAAAAAAATTTTTCTACAGAATAAAGATGTGCCCCGTTGTCACGAGAACGTTTTCATTTCATTTAACATATAGACTTGCTACACAGTACTGGAGCGTCGTCTTAACCACCTTGTCTTAACTAAAATACAAACTAATCCCAAACTAATTAATCTAAAACATTACAATTACGGCAAATCTAATAGCAAAGGTGTCAACGAACTACTACTAAATACTGGGTGTCCCAGAAAAATTGTTCGACGTTTGATTAAATGTTAAAAAATAACGATAGCATGTACAGGCTCCTGGTTAGATAATCCTGTTCCTAAGATTTTGAATTCATTTTAGACGCCAGAATCTTGTGAATCCGCTAAGAATTCACGGAGTTACAAGCTTTTAAAGTTCAAGTTTGTGCGAAAGCTGAAACCAGACGCCCCTAACTAACTTGTTTTCCTAAAAGACGTCCCAAAATCGAGGTAAAAGAAGACTGTCCAATGTTTTACGGCTCGTCGATATCAGAGCATACCAAATAGGACTTCCAAAGCTATTTAATTCTTGTAACCGTTGTCAAAATTTAGTTAGGAATGCAAGTATCTAAAAACATGGAATAAAAACGGGACGGGGCAATTCCAGATTATGCTGAACGGGATTCCTCCAAGCATCCACAACCTTGCTTCAATGTCATAAACAGCTAACGTATCGAAAATGCTTTTGAAATTCCATTTGATTTGCTTTGAATAAATGAGATTCTACTTTCACAAAATATGCGATTTAGGGGCGTCTGGTTTCAGCTTTCGCACAAACTTGATATTCGAAAGCTCGTAACTCCGTGAATATTTGGCCGATTTGTTAGCTTCTGGTGTCTAAAATTAATCTAAAATCTCAGCAATATGGTTATCTTACTATGGAGCCCGTTCATTGTTTCATTATTTTTTAATATTTAATCTAACGTCAAACAATTTTTTGGGACACCCTGTAGAAATTAATAAGTATTAAACTGAATAAAGATAATAATGATAAAAATGAAGAAAAAACTAAATCTAAGTTAGTGGCAATAACAGTGTCTCTGGGGAGGAGCATTGGATTCGAAGCAACTATCATTAATACATTTCTAATTATTACACTAGCTGTTAACATTGTTAAGGAAGTAGCAATGTAGCACCATTGTTTTCGATATTATTGGGGGGAGGGGGGACTCTAGCCCTCCTAAGAAACAAATTATCTTCCACAACATTCATTTTGAATAACTGAGTTTAAATCCACGAAAGCCATCGTTGTGATAACTACGTTTTTGCTGTGAAAATGTAAAGAGTTTTATCATAAGTACACAGATTTCCTTTTGTAAAAAGGTGCTGCTTTTTATATGTTTTCTTGCTTCTTTCTTCTGGCGTCCATTCCGTTGGATGAAGCCAATACCAGGGACGTAGGAAGCATCTCAAACTTGAGGAGGGCACGACACTTAAATGGCACTTTTTCATTGAGCTTAAGGGGCACTTCCTGAAAAAAAGGCCACTTCTTTGTTTATTGCAAAATCTTGCGGCCGTACCTACGTCCCTGGCCTGGACAATGCTTTAAAGACAGCAACTATTCTTTACCACCCTCACATTAGTATTGTTGGGCATCAACAACTTGTATATCAAGCCATACTAACTAGCTGTTGACTTTGTCAAGGAGGTGCAGCTGAATAGATCTCGCTTATCATATTGTTTGTTGAAAATTATGCTTGCAGTTTGTGAAAATTAGTGTTTCCAAGTCTCTTTTTGCCCATCTCAGACCGAGGGATCTATCACTCTGTAAAAACTTCAAATACCTTTGGCAAAAATCCTTTTGATTTCAAGAAAAATCCACAAAAATCCCTAGAAATTCTATTGTTTTAAAAATCTCGTACGCCTTTCTGGAAGAATGATACACCCCTCAGCTGACTTCAAAAGGCCGCACATTTTGATCACATCCTCAGACCATACAGAATACAGAATTAAATCACATTGCAATGCATTGTTTACACCTTTGTCTGCCCACGTGTACCCTTTTGTTGTTTAGCTGTAGTTAGATTTTGAGCTTGATTAGCAATGGCATATGGTCTGTTAACAATGGGTGTTTCAATAGATCTGGAGAAAAGTCTTGACTGCATTCTTTGAGATCTGTTCTATAGTTTCCAGTTTGTTGGCTTCTTTTATTCAGCAGACAATGATATTGGCCTAAAGTGATAAATTACTTGCTGTTCTTTATCACAATCGCAAGAATCGATGAGTCGCCGGAATGTCCTTTGTTCGCTGGCTTTGATACTCCACGGTTCAGGGTCCGTGCTAGAACTCGTCTATAAAGTTGCTGCGCATGCGCTCCGCAACAATAATCGAATCTTGATGTTTACTACATGTATTTTTTATAAGAAACTAAGAATTTGGGCCAGTACTGAAAATTCATTAAAATTATCAGATTTTGAGTACTCAAGAGTTTCTTATGAGTCTCTCAGAGGTTCCATAACAATCTTCGTGTTCACTACCTGTGCTCTCGTAAACCTTTCAAAACAAGGTCTTTTAAGCCTTTTCAATGTTCAGTGGTTCAGACATTACTCAAGTACCTTACGGGTAATATGATACTTTCATTTTCATTTTTTTCATTTTATATAAAGCGCAATACAATACTACATTGTATACGGCCTAAACAGAACATAATTTTAAAAAATACAATTATAACAAGCTACGATATAGAATATTACAGCGAGAAAAAAGTAACGGAACATCGTGTAATAAAAAAGTCTAATAAAACGAATTATTTTCGTTGGTGGGTTATGGCAACATACTCGGTTTTGGTGTGTTTTTACGAGTGGACATTTTATGGTTTCATGTTTAGAGTTTTTGTTCTGAGTTCTGCTGCTTGTTGCAAGAATTGTGCGAGGTTTTTCTGCTTGCTGATATCTTGGGATGACAATATATCAATGAATGTGTGCTCTACTTGTGTCACTGTTAGCATCCTGTTTAAAGTAGGTCCGAGGAAAGTATACTAGATACTAGAAACAGGTGAAAGTAAAGTAAAAATAAGTCAAGGATTTCCTTTATCAAAGTAAATAGTTTCTTAATTTATATTTTCCCAGTATCTGAGAGTTGAGTTTCTTATGGGCAGTTTCTTATTAAAAGAAATACGTGTAGTATATTTTCCCAGTACTGGAGTTTCTGCATTTTTTGGCGATCTGGGAGTTGCCGATAGTTTCCTCAAAAAATACACGTACCCCGGAGGTCCTAGGACACAACAAACAGCTCATTCATAGAAGCTTGTTGCTGTAATTTATCAATCACTGCTTCGAATAGGGAACCAAGTCTAGAGGTAACAAACAATTGTAAAAGATGTCAGACTATCATGTACTTTGATCTAAAGACAGTCTTACCGAGTGTTGCAAGACTCAATCCCCTCTAATTGGATTATTCTTGGCACCACGTCTTTCAAAGAGGAAGAACACACCTTCAAGTATTTGCAGAAAATACAAGACGTTACGGGTGTCTGCAAACCACGAAACCACGAAATCACGAAACGAAACAGCGAAATAGCGAAACGAAATGGGGAATAGCGAAACGAAATGGGGAAATAGCAACGTTTTTTCTTTTATAAGAAACTTGGATAAGCCCATAGTACTAAAAGTTTCTTAATTTCACGTGCAAATTTCAGCTTTTTAGTTTTCTATTTTACTCAAAACATAAAGTTATCATGAATATTACCAGTTTCTTATGTAAAAAAAACGTGTGTATGAGTTTGTAGAAGGTTACAAATTACAAATTTCACCACCCACATTAAATGTGTAGTACAGTAAACAATTAGTTGCCGTTTCCTTTCATTCCCGAGCTTCCTGTGCGCAGGTCAGCAATAGGCCTTATTCAATTGTCAATAAAACTTTAGACCCAACAATTTTGTAATTAACTTAGGAATTTTCTCACGCATTAATTTGAATAGGGATTGGTGAGAATATAAAGGGGTAAAGAAATGACCTATATTTGGAATGACCATGCTTTACGTTAGGGATGTTCTTTTATCCGGACCCTACGACCCTACGACCCCGGACCATACGACCCAGGACCATACGACCCTACGACCCTACGACCCAAGTTTATTATTTAGATTTATTTTGCTGTGATGGAGATTAGCAAGAAAGAGCCACGTGATGCTTGTATTGGAGGACCCACTGATGGTTGATTGGTGAACACACAAGACATCGTTAGGTGTCAATGTTACCTACCCTGTGTTCCAGACTCCAGAAAAAATAAATTATGTCTTACTTTTTCGTAATGGTCTGGAACACAGGCTAATGTTACCTGGCTAGGCAAATTCGATGAACTCGGACAGAGCAAAGAATGAAGCCAGAAATTAAAAACCCAGCCTTTGTAAACAAAACTTCCAATAAATGAACATAGAATCGATAAATATCCCCAGAGACGTAGGAACCGGGAGCCATCAAAAGTTTGCAACAAACCAAATAGTGCCCTTTTTGTTTCAAAAAAATGCTCCTTTTCAAGACCGATGCGAACAGAATTTGACTCAGTTTTGTTACTATCTACTTTTGAGATTTAATTTTGTTTACTTCTATTGTTTTGTTGTGCAGGAAATCGGATCTCTATCAGGATTCACACTATTTTATGCCATGTATCACACACATTCTTATCGTAGGGCTTATAGCTTATATATGCTTAGATTCCCTTTAAAATCCAATGTATAGGCTTCTTTGCTTGAATCAAATAAAAGAAAGCAAACTTATGAATGTGTAAGTTTTAAGGCCATGAAAGCAAGTGGAATTTTCCAAGTGGGCTGATTTTTACACAATATAAGGCCGCTCAGTCGCAGCCTTCTATTCGGTATCAGGGCAACATTTTCTCTTGTTTACAATATAATTTCACTGACTGGAAACCAGTCAAATTGTTCGTGTGACAAAGGTCACTGGTGCGCAGTTATGTAAAATGTTTACGTCTGAAAACTGCACGCACAAATATACGAAGTATATACGACACCCTGGCTTGATAGATCTCCATCACAGCAAAATAAATTCTAAATGATCAAATATAAATGAAACTAAATAGTAATAAATAATGATAACATTTTGTAAAACTTGGGTCGTAAGGTCGTATGGTCGTATGGTCGGGGGTCGTATGGTCCGGGGTCGTGGGGTCGTAGGGTCCGGTTAAAAGAACATCCCTTTACGTTATACTAAATTTACCATGGTTGACACATACATTTGTGTACAAGTCGTTTTCTTCGTTGCCATTGATTAATTTAAATGAAAAAAATCGACAAATTTCATACGTTGTTAGATCTATCTTTGAAAAAAGTGGGGGGGGGGCTATAGCTCTCCAGGTTAATGGCTGTGCGGTTCCTGGGTAGTAATGAAATAACATAGAAAACATTGTGATTCCATATCTCAACTTTGTCAACTTCTCCAAAAAACTCAATCCACAACTCAAACCGTAAATCTAACTGCAATAAGAAGCAAAAGGCCTTAATGCCCGTAGTATTTCTTCTATTGCGCCTAGCAGTACATTTCGCTGTTTCGCTATTTTACCGTTTCGTTTCGTCATTTCGTCAATTCGTGGTTTGCAGACACCCGAGCGTTACTCGTTAGGAAAATAAAAGAAAATATCAAGAGTATTCGGAAAATATTTCAAAGAATCATTCCATAGACGTAGAAGCGAAATGGACAATCCACAAGCAGCATTTGCTGTTATTGTTCTCAGAGCTTTGGGATCAATTTTATCTTGTTTTGCCACGGGCCCCTGAAAAGCAGTTCTTATGGACTGACGGGGCTACCGTGCCTAAATAAATAAAAATGAAATGAAAGACGTAGGGACCGGGGGCACTGGGGGCACGTGCCCCCAAGATTTTGCAATAAGCAAAGAAGGGCCCTTTTTATTTTGAGGAAGTGCCCCTTTACCTTGATGAAAAAGTGCCCTTGAAATGTTGTGCCCCCCTTCCCCCAAAGTTGGAGATGCTTCCTACGTCCCTGATTGTTCTGGCTACTATCGCTATGCCTTGTATCATGCTTGTATCATTATTTTATATTGCTTGTATGACGTAATGCATTTGATGTAAAAAAAATAAAAACTTTGCTGCCATGCCTCATTGAGGAAGTGTATTTGCATTTAATAATGATAATAATAATGAAAATAATAAAAACTAATGAAGAGCTTCAATAGCTGCCCGTAGACCAATTATGAAGATGTAAGAGTATAAAAGATTACATTAAATGCTGAAAGGGAATCGACATAGTTAAAAGCTGGCCCGGGCCAAGTTAAAAATATAATCTATTGTATTCAACAACTTAGACCCCTGCCGTTTCATTGTGTGGCGGAGGAAACAATGGGTTTGTGGGCGTTTCTTCAGCCTATTTATAGCAGCTTGTCGATATAGCTATGTCTGTGGCTAACAGAGGCTTTGCGAGCATTCTTTGCTGTGCAACTAGAGATGGTACATGCGAGGTATGCGAGGTATGTTCGTTGCGAAGGACCCTTTGAAATTGGATAAAGGGAAATATCAACTCTTGGACTCTATGCTTTTGTCTACGCTAAAAACCCATTGTCAAACATGATCATTTGTGTGCCGAATGAAAAGCAAGGCAAAGTGAATTTAGGCCAGAAACGACCTTCAGATAATACGAAAATCGACCTTGGCGCCACAAAGGATCATGGTTAGCAGTGGCTCTTTAACAAAGTCCTACTTAACTCGGCCCCAGGTCCTCCTTCTTGGTGGGCTGATGGACAAAAGCACTTTGTCCTTTCAGATTTCCTAATAGTCACTAATTACTTACGTTTCCGCGCTTGCTTATCAACCAAGTGCATCTCAACCTTTCAGAGTCTATTCGCAACGGTACAAAGGAAGCCCCTCCTCACATCTGAGGTATTTTTGATAACATCATATTTTTCTTCTGGAATCTCGTGCATCTACGCACGCAAATCAGCCACTTAAAAAAATACGGCAAGCACGTGATTTCCTAATGGTATTTAAATCAATTTTTTCGGTTTTTGCGCTGCATTGAATATACAAAATTTTATTTCCCTACCCACCCTCCCTTGGAAAAGCCAGGGGTTTAGTCTTCGGATCTTCACAATTGTCAGATTTTGAGTACTCAGAGTTTCTTATGAGTTTCTTAGAGGTTCCATAGCGATCTTCATGTTCACTACCTGTGCCCTCGTGAACATTTCATAACAAGGTTTTTTAAGCTTTTCCAATTACTTGAGTACTTTACGAGTAATATGATACAGGAAACAAGTGAAAGTAAAGTTCAACTTTGCCAAATATTTCCTTTCTTAAAATGAATAGTCTCTTAACTTAAATATTCCTAGTACTGGAGTTTCTTAATTTTTTGGTGAACTGAGAGTTGAATTTCTTATGGGCAATTTCTTATAAAAATATTCATGTGTTCATGAAGTTCGGAGCATGTATTTAGCAACGCTACATGTTAGTTTAGTGCTAACTGAAACGGATTGGTCGAATTGGGCACAAATCGAAAATGATTAGTTTAAGTGGTTTGTTTGCTTGGTACTGTGCCAAAAAACGTTTTTGTAACTGCGGTGATGCGGTGGCGCACTTTTTCTTCATAACAAATTGCCCATAAGAAACTCAGATTATTAACGTCTGTAAAAGCGTTCTTGGTTCGTGAGAGGGTGCACGGGAGGGTACTCGTTTTACTTCGTACACAAATAGACCAGGAATATGACGTCAACTGGTCAGCCACAAATCACGCCGCGCGCCCGAATTCTTAGGAAACAAAGTGATGCAACCTGTGTCTTTCGGAAAAGCTATCACAAAAGCACATAAAAGCAATACTAAACACAACGAGCGTGACGGACTTTCCTTCTTTCTGACTTTCTGACTGACCTGGAGCCCCCTCTTAGGGAGCGGTCATTTTTAATCCTGGGTACCAAGGCGGAGGAAAATTCCACACAATTAGACAACATTTCATACCCCATCTTGAACATAAAAACAAGTTTTATACCCCATCACCTTTCAGTGAAATGGTTTGGTACCCCATCTAGAGCTCTTTGAGGACGTATAAAATATAAATTCACACATGCCAATTTGTCCCAGGCGATTTTCACACAGGTCCAGTGATTCATCGTTTTCAATTGTCTGTTAAATTTACTTTTAAATGTTAACTGATGACTTCAAAGAAACATTTTTCAAGCAAAATTGTTTTGCTTCTCGTAAAATTTTCTTTTATATTTTCATACCCCCACAAAGTACTGGGAAACATTTTCATACCCCTGTCAAAAATCTTCCGCCCTGGTACCCAGGATAAAAAATGACTGCTCCCTTAGATTACAAAGTTGGACTTTGTAATCAAAAATGAAATATTGTCACGAGAACAATTACTACTTCAAATAATACTGCACGCTGGAAATAAGAAAAACTGCATGATGCAATAATCGAAATACTTTCAACATCGCAGTGTTTTTCGAAGGGAATCGACATAGTTAAAAATATAATATATTGTTTTCATTCATTTTTCATTTTATATGAAGCACAATGCAATATGACATTGCGTACGGCCTAAACAGAACATAACTTTAAAAAATACAATTCTAACAAACTACGATAGAATGTTACAGCGAAAAACAGTAACGGAATATTATGTAATAAAAAGTATAATAAAACGAATTATTTTCGTGGGTTTATGGCAACATACTCGGTTTTGGTGTGTTTTTACGGGCGGACATTTTTGCATGTTTATAGAGTTTTTGTTCTGAGTTCTTGCTTGTTGCAAGAATTGAGCAAAGTTTTTCTGCTTGCTGATATCTTGGGATGACAATATATCAATGAATGTGTGCTCTACTTGTGTCACTGTTAGCACCCTGTTTAAAGTAGGTCCGAGGAAAGTCGGGGACGAAAGTATGTCTTAGGTCGCGATATATCTCGCATTCAATTACGAAATTAATTTCGTTACATTGCCAGAATTACACATGTTGCATGTTCGTTTCGATACTTCTAGTTTTTGGTGTCTGCCAGTTTCGAATCAGAGTTGGTGGCACTGCATCCGAATTTGGCGATAAGCTTCCTGAAGTTGAATTGGGAGGGGGAGGGGGGTTAGATAAGTCTCCGTTCTGAGCTCCTTCTTAAAAAGTTTACAACTTCGTAGTTTAGGGTTAATTGACGATTGGTTTACTTTCTTGTGCCATCGACTCTTGAAAATTTCGTTAAGTTTTTTGAGAGTCTTTTTGAATTACTAGACATTTGAATTACTAGACATTACTAGACATTTGATTTGCATTAGTGTAAATGTGTTCTATATCAATTAGTTTCAGGATAAACTTAACAGAGTTTAACCAATCATTTTTATCTTCCGGGCGCATTTTGCCGTTTCATTGTGTGGCGAAGGAAACGGGCGTGGTGTACAACCACTTACCACCGACCACACCGACCACATACCACCGACCACACTTACCACCGTCCACTTACCACACTTACCACCGACCATGATAGCCACCGACCACCGACCACCGACCGAGAAAACCACTTACCACCGACCAA
>REGL01001623.1:28308-56447 GCA_004194395.1 Aurelia aurita complex sp. Pacific
TTTAATTCCCGCGCTTGGGATGGAGTGTGAGTGAAACCAAACTGACAGCATTGCAAACAATTCTCAAAGAAGACGACGGCATTGCATCAGGAGCGATCAAGATCACGATGAAGTAAGTTTTCCAGATCACGATGAAATAAGTTTTCCTTCTACTTCGTCTTGCAGTGAGGGCATTTCAAATTTTTACATTCTTATCAAAAAACGATTTTGACAACGATTTCCGCTCAATTTTTACAAGAAAGAAGCCGCCTGTGCTGTGTGAAATTGTAAAATTCAATTTTGTAAAATCTAGGAGAAACTTTTACCCCGGGAAGAACTGGGGTCAAGTTTGTTGTAAAAGTTAGTGCACGATTTTATAAGAAAATAAAAATTTGGGCCAGTTGTGAAAGTAATAAATGTTTCTTAGATTATCAGATTTTGAGTAGCTACTCAAAGTTTACCTGTACCCCCGTGAACATCAAAACAAAGATTTTTGAAGCCTTTCCAATGTTTAGACATATAACAATCTTCATGTTCACTACCTGTGCCCTGTGAACATTTCGAGACAATGTTTTTGAAGCCTTCCTAATGTTTAGACTTTTCTCAAGTACCTCCGAGCCCCTTCCGAGCAACATGATACAATAACCCACGGCAAGAAAAGACTTAGTTTCGACGCAATTTTTTCATAGGAAACTATAGTGAAAGGTGCCGATTCCAAAAGTTTCCCCAATCAGAAATGCAGCAAAAATCTGAGATTTCCAATTTCGGAAACTGAAGGGAAAGGGACATTTCCTTTTCCCCTAATTTCCAGAAAAAGAAATCCGACATTTCCGGCGTTGCATTTCGTGAAGTGTACAAAGGAAATTATAGAGAAACGAAAGGTGCACAATGGGAAATCACTATGAAATTCGAAATCGCGGTTTTCCATATAGATGCACTGCTAGTGTTTTCGTTGGAAACTTTGGTGAAAGACGAGGTTCTTTTTGGAGAAATCGTGTAGAAATTATAGAATTCCATGGATTTCTCATCTGCATATGCTCGTCGTGTGTACTTCATTTGCCAATTGGGCTCAGCAATCCTATCACAATTATGGTTTGAAGGGAATGGGATCGTAGAAAAGACAACAATTATTTTAGTCAATTTGGGATCATAAATATTGTTACAAATGGATTACACACAGTTCACACAGTTTTAATTACTGAATAACAAGCAATGATTACAAAATGATTGTTCAATAAGATAACGTAGCGATAATATTTATACAATGCAAAGAACTCCTCAAAAAACAGAATCTTGGAAAGGGAATTTCTTTGTAGCAAACTTCCATATGTCCAACTTACTCATATGGGATATCATTCAGTGCAGATATATAAAAGTCCAGGCAACATTGATCCTAAGGTTTGTGGCGACAGTTTGACCTTGCAGAGGTCAGAAAATGTTCACGAGTCTGAGGTATGAACCATCCATCTTTAGAAAGGCTAAGTATGCAAGGGCAATAGGCCACCGTTCGAGCGGAAGCAATTGTTGTCATATAACAACGGCATGACGGAAATTGCGTGCATCAGGTAATCATACATCAGTACTCGCGATGATAAAGTGCTAACGTGAAGTTACTATGTTTTTTGCAAAATTATGTCGAATATACAAAGCATTCTTATTCATTGAAATTGTTTCATTGCTGAATGAAACTGCTGGGTCATTTTTTTCAATTAAGCAACTGCAACACCCGTCTTCAGAACGTAGATAAAATTCAAAACCATCATTCTCTTTATCCCCTCTTCACATAAACGAACTTTCAACATAATACTAACTTTATTCTGATGCTAAATACATGCTAAAAATATTTGTTTCGATATTCTTAATTCCATTTGGTAAAAACCCAGAAACGTCATCAGAGGGGGACCGTTCACAAACTATACGGCCAATGGGACTTCAGGTATCTGAACGTAAAATGTTCTAAGGGAGCAGTCATTTTTAATCCTGGCTGCTGGGGCGGAGGATTTTGACAGGGGCATGAACATTTTTCCCATTACTTAAAGGGTACGAAAATATCAGGGAAATGTTTACGGGAAGCACAACTATTTTACTTGAAAAATGTTTATATGAAGTCATCAGTCAACATTTAGAGGTAAACTTAACAGCCATATGGAAATGATGAATCACTAGACTGGTATGAAAATCGCCTGGGATAAATTGGTATATGTGCATATATGTTTTATACGTCTTGAAAGAATTCTAGATGGGTTACCAAACCACTTTGCTGAAAGTTGTCAAGAAACTGCCCATATGAAATTAAACTCGCGGATCGCCAAAAATTAAGAAATTCCAGTACTGGAAAAATCTGACTTAAGAAACTGTTTATTTTGACAAAATGAACCTTTATTTCTCTTGTTTCATGTTTCATATAAGTGGTAAGAGTAAAGTCGAAACATTGGAAAGGCTTGAGAACTATGTTTTGAAACGTTCACGGGCACAGCTAGTGAACATGAAGATTGTTTTAAAACTTTTAAGAAACTCGCAAGAAACTCTGAGAACCCGAAACCTAACGACTTAAAAAAATACTCGTACCGAGTGACCTAATAAAAAGAGAAACTTTTTGAAAGATCACCAAGTTTGTGTCACCGATCTTTGATTTTTGTTTGTGTGTATACATCAAATACTAAATGAATACATCATTCGATTGTTATTACATTCTTTGAGGGTGGGAGATACGCACTTTGAACTCTTTTTTAAAAGCTCTCTTGCAATTCCACATGACGTTTCGAGTCTTCAATGATATAATAAGCTTTATCAAGCTCATAGGCAGCTATCTTAAGTGATAATGGGCAATAGAAATTAAATCTATAATCATTTCTTGTGATTTTTGAGTACGCGTCAAAACAAGATAGCATGTAAAAGCACAAATTCCCGCAAATTCAAAGCCATTTCAAAACTTAATAATATGCCCAAGATAAATGTTGTCTTTGCTACATATGAATGCACACGAAGAAACTTTAAATATTGATAATGTGGCCTAGTTGTTATGATTTTCCTAAAGTTTCACTTTTTGGGTCATCCGGTATATTATCTTACATTAATTCTACAAGGCAAAAAAGTCTATTAAAATGAAAAATCCCATAAAACTAAACTATCTACTCTAATAAATCCTTGTTAAGACGATTCGAGGGTTTCCTCTTCATTGGCGATTCACCCGCGAGTCTTCTCTTTCTAATTACTTGACGCGAATCTATTTGATTCTGTCGTCTGCCTCTCTCGTCCAGCTCCTTGAGCAGCCCCGTTAATTCTGCTGAGCGCCAAGGAGGACTCTTTACTTTGAGGGCGTCCCCAAGATCCTCCTCATCGGACATGCATTCTTGCGTCACCTTGGACCACATTTCCAACTCTTCTTCTGCAACATATTTACTTCGTACTTCATATAACTGTCGAGACAAAAAAAATTCAATAAATCGTTGCATCTCAAGAAGCCAGAAAATTTAATATCAAGAACATCGAATACTTTATTTCATCCTGCAGAATCCTGCTAGTCCTGCTAGGAAGATCTGGCCCAATTTAACGTGGAATCATTACCATTCAGACCTCGCCCGTCTTGAAAGCGGTTTACATCATAGAAAAAAGCTATTCTATAACAATGATATTGGATGGCTAATCAAGTTTCTCCTATATTCAGAAAATAAAGGTATGCAAAAAATATTGCTTACCAATGCCAATATATAGGCATCAATATTTCTTCTCATGAAATGGTGTCATGAAAGGGGTGCTTTCCAGAGGTAGCACTTTTAAGAAATTCATACGACAGAACAAACCATGCCTTACAGTACGTCCATTCAAGGCTATGGAAACACTGTACATATCTGTATGAACAAACTTCTTACGCAGCAAAAGCTTGCAAATAGGAAACTGTTTTACAAGAACCCATAGGCTGAGGCTGATACTTTGCAGGCTGAATCAAATATCCTCTTTATTCATATTCATGCTCGTTCTTTCACGTTCTGATCTTTTGAGGCAAATAACCTGCTTCCAATTCTTGATAACAAAAACATTTCAACAATATAAAAAGCCCCATAAACTGATAAAAAAACCAGTTTCTTATTTACGGGTTTTTTCTGTATGTATGCATGCATGAATGAAGGCGCTTACAGCTTCTTAGTACCCTATGCATCGTTGTAATGAATGAGTCAAAAGGTTGGGCTATAGACAAAGAAAGTAGCTACAGCAACTTCTCGATGTAAGCTTGGAACGTAAGTCTAGAATTGTTTCAAACAAAATGCTTTTTCATTGTGAGAGTTATTCGCCAAAGTATATATACCTTCCCTAAAGGATGGGAAACAAGAATGAGAAAAAGATTTACGAAGAGCATGTAGCCCATGGTATAATTCAAAAGACAAGAAAAGTAAACGAACCCTTTGTCTTCGTGCTCGCAACTTCTTTTGCGCTAGGCCATCTTGGTGCTTTTCTGGAAACCTTTCCTTCAGCAAATGCTCCTTTCTCATTGACATAAAGTAAGTATGAGCAGCACCTAAAACCAACAGAAGGAATTAATCAAAAGAAATGTTTTTGACACTTTAAATTGGATACAATTTCCAGCAGGAAGAAATTGTATCGTCTTATTGATGGTCTTTTCACGAAAACAAATTCATAATTAATTCCTGTTGTTATGCAAAAGATACATGCTCATTCTGGGATGAACCTTTTATATATAACTAACTCTAGCAGTTGGTGATTCATTTTAATTCCCTTAAAAATCTGAATGGCATCCTGAATTATACAAGGGAACTCAAGATGTTTTAAGGTTTGGAATCTTCAAGCTTAGGACTAGTACCGACTATTAGGACTATCATCTGCTCCAATCTGCATCTTTTCTTGGCTACTTGTAAAAAAGAAATGATAAACAGCACTTACTACGAATCTGATCCAAAGTGAATCGCTCTTTTAAATGAACATACATATCATTTCCAAAGCGATTGGTAATGCCTGCATTTCTACTTGCCGTAAAACTAAAAAATAAAGTATGGTACAGTTTAAAGACCTCCTGAACCCCTTTAAACTAGTTCATTGGAAAGAAACTGCATCCCTAACATAAATAAAAATGAAGGTTCAAATCAATGGAAAACAGATGAAAGGGGAAATAGATAAACACTATCTACAACGTTTAACCTCCACTACAGTATTCTGGCTGCATTAATCAAAATATTTGCCAAGAATGACAATTTGGCCAGTTCGTTCAGTCTTATGATGCTAACAGGTGAAATATGGTGGTGACTGCTCATGGTGGGGAATAATTCTTATTGTTTGTTTGAAGATTTTGTGAGCAAATGCCGCATAATTATCATTGGGATCTAGTTAACCAGATTCTTGAAGGAGTCGTTAAATACAGTTTAAGAATTAAAATAATTGAGTGACAGGTATATCTTATACAGCCTTACACTTCATCAAGGTCCCACTGTTCATTCTCCGGCAGCAAATTGTAAAGGGACTTAACAGCTCTCTGAAAGAGTA
The DNA here is from genome assembly GCA_004194395.1 of Aurelia aurita complex sp. Pacific. Lineage (NCBI taxonomy): Eukaryota > Metazoa > Cnidaria > Scyphozoa > Semaeostomeae > Ulmaridae > Aurelia > Aurelia aurita complex sp. Pacific. The sequence continues at coordinate 33,784 of REGL01001623.1, forward strand.
AATGTAAGACTCAACATTGTTGCAAAGTGATGGCACAATTATGAATGCTTCGAATGTCTCAATGACAACGGAGAACATTACAGTAAGTCCCTGCATATAAGAAACGGACATTTAAAAAACTGCAGCCTGCCAGCATAGAGAATATTTTCTTGTTTATAAGATTCCAGGCAGCCTGATTTTGTAGCTTCAGTACTAAAATTGGTACTGAATGAGGGAAACAACCTTTTTAAGAAAGCTAGTTTAGAAAAATTGTTTAGATATTCCATGAAAAAATTGTCAAGGAAGCGGTATTTACTATAAACAGGGTGAACAATGAACAGATTCGCTTTTACGAGGTGACTTTAAAAATACGGACACAAAACTTTTAAACATAGCCATAAGAAAACTATTTTCTTGTGACTATGTTTTAAGGCAGGTAAATGGACATAAAACTTGCTGTAAAGAGATCTTACAGCAATAACTAATTTTTGTTGAACGATACTTTTACGGGCCCCGGACCTTTTACCCTCTCCCTAGATTTCCCCCTCTCAACGGTCCTGTAATTGCAGAAAGTAACACGGCACTTGCTATGTGCTACGCGTTAGCAAATACCGGATGCACCAAAATACAAATAGGAATTTTTTCAGGCCACGACAAATCGTGCAATAAACTGATTTTGAAGATTTATGATTTAATCTTCAGCAAAAAGCCTGAATTAGAATCTAGAATTCTTTGCAGATGCTTTTGTTTTCACTTTTTAGAGCTATAAGCGATTAGAGCTTAAAATTTTCATTTTCAAAACACTGTAAACGACCAAAACACGTCGATTAAATTTTCTAAAGACTCGGCATCCTCCCAAGGCTTTGCTGGAGGAATGAACAAAAATTCAGATCTAGAATTGGTTAGTTATTGAATTTGACTCTGCTGGAACAGGTTAATTACTTAGAATCTTGACTTACTGCCAACTCCTTCGAAACCCTCTTAGAGTTATCGAATTTCTCCCTTTCCCGAGTTAAAGCTGTTAGCTTTTCATTAACATCCGTCATCAGCTGCATTAGCTGCTCGATTCTGTATGACTGTCCATCCACCTTTTCCTTTAACTCGTCCGTCATCAGTTCGAGTTTCCTGTGAAGAAAATAAATTTCAAAGTATTTGCATTGTAAAGCATCGATTGTGTGCACAATTCATGTCTGGGTCCAGAATATGCTCCAGCATTCTTATTCTTTTGCTTTTACTGTGTGAAGCAGTCTCAATTCTGTTTATCAAAACCAGTATTTGCAGGAAGCCATACCTAGATGTCCACAAAACCATGAACAAGCAAAGTTATAAGTTTACAAACCCTGTTTGATGCAGTCACAGCCCACAACTTTCTTTCTTGATGAAGCCATGATCCAGTATAAGGGTCTCTTTAATCTTTATTACAGAAATATCTAGTTGTAGATGATTAAAAAAGAGCAGCAGTTACGTAAATAATGTCATTGTTCAGATACGACAGAGCTGTCTAGGCAATTAATGCGATAGGCATTACAGGTTTATTGTCGCTTTTACCGATACTTTCTTTCCTCTACAGAGCTTATTCTACATCCGAAATCGTCCAGTAATTTCATAACCTTATTCAATCTATTAACGTCGATGTGCACTAAACGTTAACATCTAGCATATCTATGATGCAATTATTTTTGTTATAGGAAACTGCTGATAAGAAACTCAGCTCTCAGATCACTGATAATTTAAGAGACTTTAATGCTGAGAAAAAATGTCTTGAGAAACTATTTACTTTAACAAAGGAAATCCTTGGTATTCTTTTCCTTATTTTCAATTGCTTCCCGTGTCATATTTCTTGAATGGTATTAGAGCAATATCTAAACACTGGAAAGGCTACAAAAAACTTTGTTTCGAAATGTTCAGAATGGCATAAAAAGTAAATATGACGATTATTATGGAACCTTGAAGAAATTGGTAACAAAATCTGACTTCTCAAAATCTGATAGCTCTAAGAAACTTTCAGTATCGGTGAAAATGTTTGGTTTCTTAGAAAAATACGTGCAGCATAAATGGAGACAGTATGGAATACATAGCTACGAAATTTACCCAGTGTTCTCAATATTGTTTGTGTCACATCACCCGTGACTATGAGGTTTATATTTTTATCTCTTTTATTCTAAAATCGTTTACCCAGCGTTACAGTTCAGCTTAAGTAACTGTTTTACAATATACCCTGCAACTAAAAATAAAACTAACCTAATTACAATTAAAACTAACCTAATTACAATGTTAATCTAAACCTATAAATGCATAATATATATATATATATATTCACCAAAGACTTCAATGGAAATAAAAACAAAAATGTAAAACCAGCTTTCCTTGAATCTAATCAATTATGAGCTATTGAGCTTTGCTTTAAATGACTGGATGGAAGGGGCTAATTTAATAGTAATGCTTTGTCCTTAAACCACACATACTAAACAAGTATTTATCCTGTTAGTATGCAACACTTAGAATTGGTTGAATCTTTTTGGCAATAAATTAATTGAACTATGAAATTTCATATGACTAGTATTTTTGACCGCCATACGAGACTTCTTTAATGGGTAATTTTACCATTGATGTAGTTTTCAAAATGACTCACCAAGCATATGCAATAGACTGTTCTACTTTACAAAAAGACTATCAGTAGTTTCAAAGTGCTGGAAAATGCTAAGGAGCAGTCGTTTCTCTTGTCCTCAAACAGAATATACGACTTTAGACAGGAAAATACTCTATTTCTCTAAATATTTCAGGCTCATAGAAATATATTTCTATTTGGCCCCTACCTCATTTTATTTTTATTCAAAACGATCTCTAGAAAACGTACACAAATCTAACTATGCATCATTCCGATGCGGAAGACTTGAACAAATATATTGTTAATTTGTGCATCTTAATGAATTTGCAAACGTTGACTGACCTAAGTTTCTGCACTCTCAACGCAAGGTGAGCTCGCAATAAAATCACTTTCAAAACGTCAGCAAGAAGCAAAACGATTGCCAGCAAAATGCAGAGTATCCCTTTTGAATTACGAAGTTTATCTTTGAATACACCATTTGCCAATTAGGAAAAAGGGATTGCGGCGAGCGCGGCCAACTCCGACAGCCCTAGTAACAGACGGACATTTGGGGAATCTCTTCTCTTATTCGATGTATTTTCCACGATAGTAAGATTGTAGAGTAGGGTTCATAAACGAACGATCAGCTGATTTTGACCCTTTATTTCAAATGTAATAAGTCCAAAGCTTGGGAGAACGTTTGAAAAATCAACGAAAACTGACCGACCGTCTTGGGCTGATTCTGAAGTGGATAAATCGAGAAACTGAGAACAAACTTTTTGAGAACCTTATTTCAACCCTTTTTAATGTATTTAATCATTAACCCGGGGTTAGCATGTGTAATTAGTAGGAAAACGAGCACGATCCATTTGAATGAAAAATTTTCAAGAATTTCCCCAAAGATTTGAAAAAAGAATGGCTTGTTACTCTGCGAATTCAAGAGATAAATTGGAGATTAAAGTTATTTCAGGCAACGAATATCGTTTCTCGTCAAATTGTAACATGCCGAGGCCGTTTATCTCGCGCAATGCGGAGTTACCGTGCAAAATGCGGGGGCCAACATTTACCCCATTTTCAAGGCGCCCATGCGGAGCCCCTGAGAGTCATATCGAGCCCCAAATTGCGGTATAAGACTCGCAGACGAGTTGTCTCTTGTAAACTTTTTCCTGTTTTAAAGTTGGTGGAGTAACCATCAAGCATCGACTCCAAATGCAGCCTCAAGTCAGAAGATCGGGCCGGGTCGGCTTGCCGTTTACACTGTAATGGAGAGGACTGCCTAGATTTCCAATTGTTACTAGGCCTGTCGGAATTGGCCGCGCTCGCGCCAATCCATTTTTCTTTATTGGCAACTGGTCTATTAACTTCAAAATAACACCCTATAACAACTTGATTTTATCAAGTGCATTACAAATCGAAATTCGTCTCATTGGATTTTGGTCCTTTAACATTCTACCCAATGCTACGAGTCCACCAGATTTCACTATTGCAGCTGAATGTTTCAAAAGATACCCAATAGAGTACAAATCTGTTTGGATGCACTGTTTACTACCAGGAACATTTCGCAATTCAAAAGCAAGATGCCTGTGCCGACTGTTGTATAGATGATGATCTCTGCTACCTGGTACGATGTTGTATATGCGAGGATTTGTGGTCATTGTTGCCTTTCCAAAGTCAATGATTTTTGCATTTCCACCAACGATAATGTTGTCCGACTTTATGTCATTATGGAGAATGAATTTGGAATGCATGAAATCGAAGCCCTCCAACGCAGAACTTAAAATGTGTTTCAATTCATGCTCTCCAATGCCTGTCTTAAGTTTTTGAGCAAGTGATGGGCATGATTCCAAGTGACCTTCCTTCAAAACACTTATATGTTCCATTATGATTGTGTTTTGATTCAGAAGCCCAAAACAGAATGGGAAACTTCTATGGCCACTAAGGGTCATGGAGACAATGGCTTCTGCAATAACTGATTTCTTGCAGCTGGTTTTCAAATCCAGCACCTTAGCAGCAACATTTAAATTTAATTTTGTCAGAAATGCTCGTCTTACAGAGCCAAATCGCCCGTGACCTATTTCTTTACCCTCAATTTGTATGTCTGCATTACCGAATTCTGGGATTCCTGTCAATTTTTTTATTATGGCATCCTTTGAATCATCTAATTTCTGGCCAACACGGAAAGAAGATGCTTTGTTGTTGCTTTTACAAGCTACAGAAGATGTCAATTTTGAGCTTGGCACAAGGAATGTTCGTTGGTTGGTCTGTTTCTTTGATTGCAATTTTCGTTTAAGATTTTCAATGGCTGCATCCTTCTTGGCAAGATCTGTTACATTGTTCAATTTCAACTTGTTTCTCCTTTTTCGTAATTTTCTTTTTCGATTCCTTTCTGCAGCGGTGCAGATTCTTCCATGCGCATGGTGTTCATCCCTGGGTAGGGAAGATGGTTTGTTCACAAGTCTAAATTTGTGTAATATACATGTCCTTCATATGATAATTTATTGAGAAAACATATGAACATTTTATGCAACTTTTCATGCCCAAAACATTCTCTAAAATGATGAATGTGGCTGAATCTGTATGAATTTTATGATCTAACTTTTTGAGTGACAGTCATACAAAAACTACTGTATGCAGCCTACAAAGTCAATCAAATAACGCTAAGCCGAGTCATTTTACTGAAAGTGATTAGTTTTGACTGTTGATAAGTTAACCTATTGAAAAGGAATTGGTGTATGTTTAGTCTAAAAAAGACTAAAATATGGTAAGGTGTGTTTCTACAGATCCAAATTACAAACATATTCAGACAAATTGTGTACCTGTTTATAGCCACAAACTGGGAATCCATCTCAGACTTGGATGCAGGCAATGGCACATTCATGATGCTGAAATTAAGAATTAAGCATAAATTCATATATGTGTATCACATGTAAACAATAATAAAGGAAAATCAGGATACGTATTGAATGCCTACTAATGAAGCACAGGGCCCATTGACAATCTGTTAAAAGACCAGAACAGCACACTACCTTAGAAATGCATTGCTAAGAATGTGAAGCAAAATTTCTTCCACACGCAAGTTGGGATAAACAACAAAATCTTCAGGCTAGCTTAAAACCTTATAGTAATACAGATTTGCTTAACTCATCTCTTTCCATATTGTTTGAACATCAAACAAGAATGTGTGCAAATGTATTACAAAATTGTTTTGATACACGTGGCAGAAAGATATCTACAGTAGGTGGTTTTCAGCCTTTGTCCAAATATCTAAACATGTCATAAAGAGTTTGTGTTGCCCGGAATCAAGTTTAAAAATGAAAAACTGAACTAAATCAAGTTTGGGCCAATTTTGTCTAGGATTGTGGGCAAGGTAATGAGTTCCTCAGTTCAGCAAAAGAAAGATTCAACACAATATGTATACAGAAACAACGAATGGGGCAGCTCATAAGTCTAAACAGTGTTTTTGTGTAATGAACATCAAGATCTTTGTAAACATCAAAGCAACACATTGCAATACTCTCCTTTGTAACAGGTATATACACAACTCAGTCATTGATCTTCACTTGTTTGGCTCATCACATATGATAGCTATTTAATTGAAATACCTGTCAAACTCATTTCCACCACCAAGAAGATCATCAGTTTGCAAAGGAGAAATGGCATCCCTTAAGAAAATACAATTTAAAGAAAAATTACTTAATGTGGATGGTCGTCATTTTTACATTATTCAAATGACAAATACAGTAGGTCAAATAACAAATAAAGGAGAAATTTTGATGGCTTTCCACTTAAAGTAATTCCCATGTCACAGCACATTGCTATTTCATTTCTTACAACATGCCCTCTGTCTTCCCACCATAAACCTTGCATAATACTATGCTCTTTAAGAGAATCTCTTGAAAGAGAGCCATGTAATAAGGCATTCTCCCATATCCACCGTAATTTTATGAAATGCAGGGTCCTGCAAAAACCCTGAAAATTTGAAATTTTCAAGATTTGAGCTCCTACACAGTTTGCGAACAATGTTTAAAATTTGACAGTTCAAATTACCTGAAACGACTCTCTCTTGAAATACTTGGATTTGGAGTTGATGAATAGCTATTCAATCTTGGGCTGTCATTGCAAGACCTCAGGAGAATGCATAATGTTTAGGTTTTGACCGAACAATTTTGAGACATTTTATAGTGAAAAAAAGAAATGCAAAGCAAGCTTCTCAATAATCAAAGTTGAATTAAAAGATTCACATGAAGGTTTCTCCATCACACAAATACACATTTTTCAAAAACATTGCAAATTCCTACATTCTAGGTTTTCTTGTAACCAAAAGGCTTCCACAGGGCTCGTTGCTTCAAAATGGCTCCCAAAGTGCCTGGTGAATAGCACACATAAAGCATGTGCCAAAAACTAGTCACTTTTGACAGGCCACAATAAATTTGCACACTGGGATCTTGAAATGGCTTAATCTTTATCAAAAACCTGAATTACATTTCTTCACATTTCGGTTTTTGAAAACACTGAAAACAGTAAAAAACATTCAATCAAATGAATGAACAAAGATAAAGTCTTGGGGATTTAGTATTAAGTAAATGTAAAAATCAGATACACGGACGTTGGTTATCTCCAGAAAAATGTATGTTATTTTCAATGATACAAAGAGATGCATTTCCTTATACTTTCCTTAAATTCATAATGTAGTGCAGGGTTGCGTTCCTGTATCAAGGAAATTGAAAGGACAAAACAGTAAAGAAATGCTGGAATCTAATCCACAGGCTTTTTGTTAAAAAACAAAAGTGGATAGCTTCCTGATGCACCTGGTATCAAACAAAATTTCCGCTGCTCAAGATATTGTCTGTCAAATTGCTTGTACAGCACATGTAAAAACTTTTTTGAGTGCACCTAGGAACATTTTAGCTGTAAATTGTTTCTTGGAATTAACTTTACATACAACTAGCACAGTTTCTCAATTCTAAAAATGGGGCACCCAATCTTATGTGTGAAAGTTTTCTTAAAAGATGCATGTATTGCATACTGACTGTGTACAGTATTTGTAATGCAAACAAGAACAAAGTGTTGAAAACATTTTCCAAAAGCCTGGCCAATAATTGAATAAACATAATATTTTTCATAAGAAACGAAGGACTGGAGCTGGCATGCAGTTTCTTAAATTTTTGGGCCATTTTGCAGCCAAAAGTTTCTTACCTATTTCTTATATTTGTACTGCTGGAAGTGAAGAATTAATTCAGCTTTGTAAAGAGGAATCCCAAATCACTCAGTAAGAAAACAAGTATATAAAATGATTTGCACTAAAATAATGTCCAAACATTTTGGAGTATGCTTGGAAAATTCAAATTGAAAATTATAAAAAATTGTTAGCTTTTGAAATTCCGGTAGGGTTGTTTATTAACTTTTGAAAAATTGAGCCTACCTTCTCTTATAAGCGGTTTCTTGTAAAAAATAGGCGTAGTTCAAGAATAGATTTTGTGTCAGGTTACATATAATCGTGTCTGAATAAATTTCTCACATTTCAAAAGGCTTGCTTATTTACAATTCTTTCAACAAGGCATCAGTTCAGGTGCATCCTAAGATACCCATTGTGTCTGCATCAATGAGAAGAGATGATAAAGCAAAACAAACAAATCTCATTCACGGAAAGTTAAAGTGACATCAAAAATTGATTTCTCCAATGTTGGTGAAAGTTGTGAACAATGCTTGTGATGAAATTGGCTGGAATTTTTTTTCCTTACCCTCAATCAATTCACAGGTACACAAGTGTAAGATTTTTTGTACAGCATTGTCACATTTTTCAAATATATTTCTTCCATAAACATCAATGTAAGGGGCATACATGTTTTTGAATGCACCCTTTTTTATAAGAAGCTTGGATCAGCACTTAGTACTAGAAGTTTCTTAATTTTGCAGGAAAATCTCAATGTTTTAGTAATGAAAGTTTCTTAATTAGTTTCCTATTTTTGGGTTCTAAAATTGCGTTATGGTTCGAAATAAAGCCCTCTTATCGACAAACGGCTTTCATTTTGCAATGATGTTGTCACCAAAAATAAACCATGCACACATAAGGCACAAATTTACTACGTTTTGGCAGTCAAAACTTTATATTTACAATACGCAATGCCGCATGAACCATAATCTTCTGACTATTATTCTAGAAATAAAATTTCATAGTTACTGGAGTTTCTTAAATTTTTGGTCATCGCAGTACTAGTTTTTATGAACCAGTTTCTTCTAAAAAAGGGATGTATAGGACATTCAGGTGTGGTTGATAATAGGAAATTAAAAAAGGTTAGGTAGCAATGTCCGTTGTCCGTAAGGTGCCCGGGCAAAAGCATGTAAAGTAAATACCTTTCTTCTTCAATTCCACTGCATCTTTGTTGGGTGGCAAATTCCTGGTTGCGAGACATTTGGAAAGATTCACTGAAAATAACATAAAAACCCTTGTAAGGAGGTAGAAGCATGAAATACACATTTTTTTTATATAAGAAACTTGGATCAGCACTTAGTACTAAAAGTTTCTTAATTTCGCATGAAAATCTCGATGTTTTAGTAGTAAAAGTTTCTTAATTAGTTTCTTATTTTTTTGGGCCTGAAATTGCGGTATTGTTCAAAGTTGAGCCTTCTTCTCGAGAAAGGGCTTCCATATTGTATTGACATTGTCATCAAGAAGAAGCCCTGCACATCAAGGCAAAAATTTACCAATTTTGCAGTTAAAAGTCAAGAAAAGATGAATGTGCCGTTGTTAGAGAGACATAGAATAAGAGAGACATACAGAAATAAAGTTTTAGAGTTTCTTAACTGTTCTTGAGCGTAGTACTAGAGTTTCTTAAATTTTTGGTCATCGTAGTACTAGTTTCTTATAAACCAGTTTCTTATAAAAAATAAACGTGTATACACGTATCTTTTTTATGAGAAGAAACTAAGAATTTGGGCCAGTACTGAAAGGTTCCTGAAATTATCAGATTTTGAGTACTTCTTAGAGGTCCCATAGCAATCTCCATGTTCACTACCTGTGCCCCCCCCCCCTGAACATTTAAAAACAAGGTGGTTAAGCCTTTCCAATTTTTAGACATTACTCACAATCACAAGTACCTTGTCGAGTCATATAATACAGGAAACAAGTGAAAGTAAAGTAATATTATGTCAAGGATCTCCTTTAACAAAGTAAATGGCTTCTTTTCACAGTTGACAGTACTGGGGTTTCTTAATTTTTGGTGATCTTGAGTTTCTTGTGGACAGTTTCTTACAAAAGTACGTGTAGATGCCCATAATTACTGAATGGCATTGGCAAGAATGACATTTCAATGCAAAAGAATTCTTTTGGATCTGTCAATTACATGCCTTTCCAAATCTAAGTATAGGCCTGGCCTTCTGCTGCCTGTGTGAGGTGACTGCTTAGTGCTTTACTATTTGTAAGAATTCAGCTCACAATGAATTTTGCAACCAATATCTTGTAGTAATCAAATTGTACACGTGAAACTTTAAATCTCGTAATACAGAGGCTCTTCTGCTCCTTTTCGACTCGTGTTAGTTTCATCCTCGCCTTGCTGCTTTAGGCCACCATCACCATACATAGTTTGCTATTGCTGTAGAGCAGAGTACCTACTGACTGTAAAGTGCGAGTTTGAGTTTGCCTCCTCCCTTCCAAAAGAAATGTGCGCTGCGCTGTGCTTCATTTACAGAGTTGCGTGGGCGCATAAGTCTCCCTCGCAGCTGAAACACAAACACGGTGGAGCAAAAAATTAAGGGCAAGACAAAGAACAAACATACTTCCATTCTCCTTGCGAATGTCTTCCGGTAAAACTCGATGTAGTTGGCAGAGTTGGCCTTGGCCTTTTGATAGGGTTTTGTGCTGCAGAACTACAAAAACAAACGTGTTATGTAAGATCACAAAGAGTAACAAACAAATTCTTAAGAAATGAAAGTTTCGTAAGGATTTGCGCCGATAAGGACATTTCCCTCCATTTTGAAAATTGCTTTCATCAGGTCCACCTTCATTTAATTGAATTTGCATGTCATTTGACTTTGACCATGCTTATATTCACTGTCAAAACTGCAAATAAAGTGGCTATTAAACAATATTGAATGTGTAACTTGGATTATAAATAGAGGAAAGGTGCGGAAAGATGGTCTCATTTGAGCAAATGAAATAGCGCCATAAAATACGATAAATCTAGATATATGATTACCTTGTTTCCTTCCTGAGGCTGGCTGTCCTGTCTTGACGTGAGCTTTGGCAAGAAAGAAAAACATTGGTTAGGAATTTGCAGGATTATATTAATTCAAAAGTCGAACAAATCAAGGGCAGATTCGCCAGAACCACGGTCTTGGAATCTTCGGCCTCTTGTACGGACCGTGCATTAAATCACGCAGGTCCGCATCACATATAGGATTTCCAGATGCAGGCCTGAAGCGCCAAGACAGCAGACCGACAAATCCTATTTTAGTGGACATATAATGAAAAGATCTATTCAAAATATGAACGGACGAACCTTTCTGCTGATTTTGCGTAAAAAGATTTCGGAAATCGTGCAGCCATCTTTCAGTTGTGTCTTCTCTTGCTTCACTTCACCTTGGCGCTCTTTGCTTTGCTTTCCCTCAATAATGTCTCTCTTTTATGTTTCAGGCGAGGCTTGCGCGCGCTTTCGTTATCTGGCTTCTTTCAGTAGCCTTTGCCCTTGCGAATTGTAGCGCTATTTTACACAATTGCAGTCTACTGTGAATCATTGTTGACGACTTCCCCCTGGGGCTACACGGCTGACATTGAATGACAAGACACAACAGCTGTGATCTAAAGGTGACGATCTAAAGGTGACTGAATTCCCCTTGGGACAAGGCACATGTTCCACAAGAATGGAATGGAATAAGAACAATCAGAGCATTACATTGTCATCAATTGGCACTTAGGGGCAAGAATAAATAAACAATATCGTTCTTCAACTATGAGAAATAAACACGTGCTTGGAGTATTGTTTGGGGCTAATAATAAACAATATCGTGGTTCATCTATTACAAAAGAACACGTGTCTCGCACGTTATTGGAATCAGTCATCATACTGAGCAACAACAGCAAGCAAACAAAAGATGCACGCAAATAATTCCTACATGTTCTTGTTGTAATATAAACTTGCTGTTAACTGTCCTGAATACATTTGACTGCATATAACCAAGTTTGGAGGAAGAAGAAGGAAAAGGACGTCTTCAAGGAGCGAACTGTTTCCAGACAGACAGAGGTATACCAATATTCTTTTAGGCATTTATCATTGAACAAAGACAGTATTTTAAGTTAATTTTTTTAATTTGTTTCTCATTTTTAAATGCATGAATTATCAATGTTATCAATGTGGTCTCAAAACACTATACACGTTTTCTTTTATAAGAAACTGGTTTATAAGAAACTAGTACTACGATGACCAAAAATTTAAGAAACTCTAGTACTACGCTCAAGAACAGTTAAGAAACTCTAAAACTTTATTTCTGTTTGTCTCTCTTATTCTATGTCTCTCTAACGAAGGTACATTCGTCTTTTCTTGACTTTTAACTGCAAAATTAGTAAATTCAACTTCGAACAATACCGCTATTTTAGGCCCAAAAAAAATTAGAAACTAATTAAGAAACTTTTACTGCTAAAGCACCGAAATTATCATGCAAAATTAAGAAACTTTTAGTACTAAGTGCTGATCCAAGTTTCTTATAAAAAAAACGTGTAGCAGATATGTTTCTTAACATTTAAAACATCACCTACTTTTTTGGTACATTACGTCCTCTTGCAAATTCTTTTTCTTTTCTTGAAACCCTCGCCCATAATTTCTTTTCAATTATGATACCATATGTCTCATAATTTTATCATAAGAGGACATCTTGTTGGGATCCTTAGCAATCATATCCCTCTAATCTTGATTCTTGTAGGCTATGGAATCACATAATAGGTACTGCCCTCACTGTGAAGAAAGCATATCAAAAACAAGCTTCTATAGACACAAGGCTATTTACTGCAGAGATGGTCATTGGACGGAGCAAGCAGGTATAATTCAATTTCTAAAATTTAAGCTTTTGGCTACCATCGAGAGGGGAGAGGCATTTTAACCCTATCTCGTCTGGGAGTTTTGAAGCGGTCAACACCTGGAAGGGATATTTTCAGGTAATCTAGACCCAAAAATATCATTTTCGGCAATATTCAGACCCAAAAATATCGGACTTACCTCCCCCCTGAGATCCAGTTACCTTTTCTTTGAATGAAAAGCCTGCCAATCATCCTTCAGGAAAGCGTTCTTTCACCATTTATTCTAAGTTTTGATTCCTTTTTTATTGAATTTTCAGTGGCTGACAAATTAAATAATGACTCAAATCAGCAAATCCATGATGATGACTGCATTCAACAAGGTATTTGCAATACATAGTTTTATGAAATTTTAATGCATGTTTGTGTAATCTTGGAATTCGCTGTTGTTGCAATTAAGACATTTTAACATCAGTTATATCATTTAAAGTTAAGCTTGGCTTCTATTTCATCGCAAGGATCAGGATCGCTTGTGACACAAGGATCACACGAATTTATTGTCACAAACGGTTGCTGTCAGCGATCCTTGCATTTGAAATGGAAATATTTCCACCTCAGTGATTGCAGTGATCGTTGCATCAAGAATTTTTTTCAATATAGTAGTCGAGGCCTCTCTTTCAAGAGTTATGCCGTTTTCATTTGTTGAGACCTCTTTAAGAATTTGATTTTGCAGCCAAAGTTCCAAAAATATACAATCTTTGTGATATTTTCAGATGGCAATATAAGAATCCTGCCTTCCTTTACTTTGGTGATTCTATAAGTGTCAGCAAGATATGAAAGGGCATATTTATGATATACAGCTCACAGTTTGCAAACCCTGAAGTTGAACTGTGAGTATTCAAATCATATTTAAATTAGATATTATTATTTCTTTCAGAACATCAATTAGTACAGAACCACGAAAATGATGTTACAATGCATGGTGACGACGAGAGTGTTTTGGGGTCCATGGATACAGACGCAGAACAAAGCAATTCAGATTCTGACAGCGAGGTACTGATATGAATGAAATCATTAATGATCTATAGGCTTCTCTTTTTTTTAACTAAAGGAACGTAACGTTAGTTGCTAAACGTAAAGCAGTATCATGACATGGCCATTAAGAATTTTTCCATCAGTAGAACCTGACCTTAACAGTTATTTTTACCAAAATATGCTAATTAGCCCCAATTCGCAACAATTTATTAGCAGTACAATAAACTGGACCAAAGAATTACAAGATTCAGTTTGCAGTATGAAGTATCATATGCTGTTGTTGTACATTCCTTAGAAGTAGTATGGCTAAAGTGGAGGGTGTGTATGACAAATCATTTTGCTTAAAAAAAATTCGTAAAATATCCCTAAAAATCGTATTGTCTTAAGCAATCTCGTACACCTTTTTGGAAAAGTGATATACCTCTCGACTATAGTATAGCAATATATCGGCCAAGCTTAGCAGAGCAGCAGCTCCAGCTCCTTGTGTGACTGCGTACAATGTGATGGGAAACGAACAAGGAAATATTTATTGTTTGCTGATTCTGATTTCCTGATTACTTACATGTTTATGTCCAATTTTATAGATTGATGAAAGGCCTGAAATATGGGTTGAAGCAGATGATCCAGAGACTGATTTTGCTGATACTAATCAAAACAGATCAAATCAGAGTGATGCCTACTGCCAGGTTGTGTCAGTGTTTGTTCACTTGCTGTTTGCTTGGCAAACTAAATTTTCCATATCAGACAACTGTGTAGATACTCTGCTGAACATAGTGCTATATTTTTTGACAACATTGCAGTTTGTATTTGGCTTCGAAAGTTTCTGCCATATTGTAGATCTCTTTCCAGGAACATTGTACAAAGCAAGAAAGCTCCTCAATTTACATGTGGATGAATTTGTCAAATTCGTGGTGTGTCCAGCCTGTCACAAACTTTTCGCTTTTGATGACGCTATAGTTATGGTGAATGGAAGACGAGAGAGTAAGCTTTGTGACCATGTAAAGTATCCCAATCACCCAAATCTGGCATGGAGAAAGCCATGCGGAAGCCCGTTGATGAAAAAAGTTTTAAGTGCTAACGGGAAAAATAGCTCATTTTATCCTGTTAAAGTATATTGTTACCAACGAATACAGACGTCTTTGCAAAGAATTCTCGGCAGAAAGGATATTCAGTCTTTGCTGAAGAGAGTAATAGTTCCACAACCAGAATTATTCGATATTTATGACGGAGACTTATGGAGTAATTTTAAAGATTGCAATGGAAATCGCTACTTTCAAGATCAAAATAACTTAGCTGGCATGCTGAACATTGATTGGTTTCAACCATTCAGTGGCAGCGAATACTCTGTTGGAGCAATATATATGGTCTTACTCAATCTTCCGAGGGAGCTGAGATTTAAGAAAGAGAATGTTCTCTTAATTGGTTTAATTCCTGGTCCAAAAGAACCAGAACTCACTGTTAACACTTATTTGGGCCCGTTGGTTAATGAGTTGCTAGCCCTCTGGAGAGGCATCAACATGAGAGTTGATGGTGACATGAAATTCTATCGTTTTGTGTTACTTTGCATTTCTTCAGACCTTCCTGCCACAAGAAAGTGCTGCGGATTTATGTCCTTCAATGCTAAAAAAGGTATGAATATTAATATTTATCCTTGAAATAGAAAGGACAGTCAAAATCTGTTCAGGGTCAATATTTGAGGGTTTCTGCTGCTGACGATCTTAGTAAAGTGTGGTCGCATTGAAGATTGCATAGCTTTTCCTCAATTGATTTAGGACTTACGATGATTTCAATTTTTCCAGAATTTGCAAAGAATTCTTTCAAAAATATTTGAAATACCGCCATTTTGAAATAATCAAGATATCAAAAATTTTCCACTGCACTTACAACAAAGTGCCAGAAGCTTCTTTCAAGCCATTCAATTCAAAGAAAATTTAAACAGATTTTTACGACCAACTTTCTAAAAATTTGAAAGATTTGAGCCCTTTGCTTACATATCCTAATCTTTAAAAAGACTGGTGTAAAATTCAGTGACCTATTTCTTTTAACTGAACGACTTCAAAGAAAATGTAGCTTTGTCTCTAGGTATAATTATACCGTTGGACTTTTCTGAAATCTAGCTACTATCTTTGTTAGAATTAGAGTGTTTCTCTTCTTTTTCAATAATTCAAGAATATTTACAAAATGTATACCATCGTAATTTCTTAACTGTTTGATGCAACATGAAATGAAAATCATAGTTTATGGATGCCTACAATATGGCATCAAGCAAGTTTGTCACTCTTTTGGTTTATGATTTAAATATATTTAATGACGTCATATCCTCAAATGAATTGAAACGTAAGATGCGCTGTAATCTAAAAAAGATACTCGAAATTTCTGAAAAGTTCAAAGGTAGAATTATAGATAAGTATCTAAAGTTTCTCAAGCCATTCAATCAGAAGAAATAATGTCATTGAATTTTACACCCACCTTTTTACGCCGAGATAAAGATTTGGAACCAATGGTTGATATATTTTTCTCCCTTCGTGATAGATAGAATTGGAAAATATTTTATTGCCTTATCAAAATTCTCAAAAAGATCAATGTGCACTTGCTAAGATACTGTATACAATACATCTTTTTTTTTGTAAGGAACCACTTATAAGGAACTCAGACTCTCAGATCGCCAAACAAATTTAAAAACTCTTGCATATTTTTCTTTATTCGCACTTGCTTCCTGCATCGTATTACTCGCGGAAAGTACTTTGAGTAATGGCTTAACATTGGAAAGGCTCCAAAACACCTTGTTTTGAAACGTTCAGGAGGGTATAGGTAGTAAATATATAGATTGTTATGGAACCTCCAAGAAACTCGTAAGATACTTTGAGTACTCAAAATCTGCTAATTTTAAGAAACTTCCAGTACGGTCCAAATTCTTCGTTTCAAAAAAATGTGTGTATTTCAGTTCAGTTCAGTTCAGTTAATTTCATTTTAAATTCACCTACATACAAAGACTCTAAAATTAAACATACTTTACTACTATTTGAATAACTACATAAGACAATACATACAAAATTAAAGAAATATACCAACAAGAATATTCGGGCTCTTAAAGAATCTACACGAAAAAAGACTTTTGACAACTGAATGCATATCATTCAAGGGGGATTACATCTGGATTAAATTTTTGCTGGGTATTGTGGTCCACAAAAAGTTTAGAGGGACTTAACTATCTTTCAGGTTGCAGTAAATGTTGGAAAACTTTCCAGAGAGAGTCTTTTAATCAAAAACCTGATTATTCAGGATTTGATTTTACGACCTGGAGACCTCGAGAAGGTGATAGCCACAAGGCATTGGCCGAAGAAACATTAAATGCAAGGACAAAGACAGCACGAGCAGAACTTGAGTCTGCATCTGGAGTCAGGTACAGTGAACTGTTCCGTTTACCATATTTTGATCCCATCAAGGCACACCTAGTCGATCCAATCTTTTGCTAGGGACAGCGAAGCATGCATTTAATATTTGGCTGAAAACAGGGCTGCTTGATGATAAAAAAGTTGAAATAATTGACAAAAGTATGAAAGAAATGGGTACCACACGTGAACTTGGAAGAACAGTTAAGTCAATGGCTTTGCACAAAACAATGAAGGCGGAGGAATGGAAAAACTGGGTCTTGGTGTATTCCTTGTATTGCCTCAAAGATATCATGCCAAAAGCACATTACAATTTGTGGCAAATTTTTGTACGTGCTTGTAAGTTGCTATTGACCAATGCCATCAGTAGACGACAAGCAGAGGATGCACATCAACTGCTTGCACTATATTGCACAAGATTCCAACATCTGTATGGATCTGAAAATTGCACCCCAAATATGCATTTGCACTTGCATCTGAAAGAATGTATCTTGCAGTACGGCCCTGTTTATGGCTTTTGGGCTTTTTCGTTCGAGCGATATAATGGCATTTTGGGTGAGTATAATACTAATAATCGATCAATAACTATCACTCTGATGAGAAAATTTATTGATGGCTTACGAGTTTTTGCATCCTACGGACAGATCGAAGTGGATAACCTTCCTACTCTCGGTACATTCTCATTGATGAACGAGAGTGATTCCAAAACAACCGCTATGCTGGCACTGGTCAGAGAAAAACAAGTCCTTCTTGAAAATGATATATTCCAGGCAGTTTTTACGCATGTCACTGCACCAAAACTTGATGTTCTCTGCAACGAAGAAATTGAGGAGCTTACTGCAACCATGCAAGAACTTTTCCCACAAAATGCTCCAATTCAGATATCAAAATTTGTACGATCGTACGAACGAGTACTTTATGGCCGAGAAATGATATGCACGAGAGGGTACAGAGGAGGAGCTATGAAAGATCATTTTGTAATGGTACGAAGCAGCCGGTATGTAGCTGACAGAAGACCCGCAGAAGTTTGCAAAATCATAAACGTGGATATAAAGCTTGGTTCTGAAAATTACGTCGAACTTATGTTCTTACGCTTATCCATCTTCGAAGAGCACCCACAGAAAAATCTTTATGGTGAAATGTGCCCCATGAAGGTTTGGTCAACGACTGTCAAAGAACTTTGTTTCGCACCGTTAAATTTTGTTTTATGCAAGGCCTGCTTTACTAAGTCGAAAGTAACGTATTACGATTTTCTTGTAGAAAATTGCGAGCAGAGTAGAGTAAAGGTATCTGACGTTGTATACTTTGTAATATAAAGGTCATTTCGAGTTTAAAGCTTTGAAAATAGATTCGTCAGAAACCACTTTATCTTTTGGACTCGAATTTTACTTGCCAGCAGAAAGAGCTAAGTATTTTTGTAATTAATTTCGTTTTTATGATTACGATGTTCACTATATGAAAATTCCTTGCTTGCAAAATGGACCTAAAACACTTGATCAAGTTGTACAAAAATGTCTCGCACCAAATACAAAAGTTTATCGAGGGTCGGATATCCTCTTCACATGTACTGCCATGATGTGTTTCGTATTTGCTTGAAAATAAGCCTCGAGAGAGAATTAAAGGCCCTTGCATTGCATCTAGCTCAGTTTGAGAGTTTTCATACGATCGATCTGATCGAGTGCTCCAGGCTCGTTTTCCACGATTTCGCAACAATTGAATTTTCTGTAAACTCGACTTTGTCTCTTTTCCGAGTAGATTTCATTTCCTAATAAAAGTGTGAGAAAGATCATAGAACATTTCTTTCTTTCTGCTATCGATCAAAAATGGATTATTCAAATTCATCCAGTGCTCCAGGTCAAGTAACTTTTCAAACGTCTGGACTTTTTTGATGCAATGCAAGGAAACAAGTGAAAATGAGTAAAAATATCTGGAAATTTGCTTACGAAAAGAGACAGTTTCTTCTATTTTTTTTGTCCTTGAAATAAACTTCATGAATTAGCGATCTGAGAGTTGAGTATCGTATACAGAGCGTTAGTACGAAATTACGTGTGTAAGTTGGAGTACTTCGAAAATTAAGAAATTCAACTTATCTGTGAAACGAGTAATTTCTGAGAAATCCTTGTCAGGAATCTCTGATTTCTCTCTTTGAGAAATTCTTGATTTCGAATAGTGAAATTACGGGTGTAAGTTTCCTGTTAGGAAATCCAAAGGAAATGACACCTTCGCAATTTGCAATGGGGAAATTATAGATGGAAGAAAAACCCGCAAATTATTTTCTGGAAACTCTTGGGAAATGTAGAAATTTCATCAGATAGGAAATTATGTGAAACTAACTCATTTCTTGCCGTGTGTGTCAAGCATGATCTTAATAATATCTTGAGTTGAGTACTTTTCTTTCTTTTGGCTGTAAATAGGCAATGACATATCATTATGAAGATATGTCAGATTATTATCTTCCAATGCAATGCCAGTTTGCTCGCTGTCTGCTGTTTCACTAGCTTCGCTGCCTTCAATAGAATCGTCTTCATCATCGCTTGAGGAATCATCGGAGGAGTCTAGTAATGAAGTGTATTTACATCTTTCGAGAGATACCATACTTGCAGTAAAGTTTCCGTCAAATTGAATCGCATCTGAACCGTTGCTATTTGTAGCCAGGTGTGTCAAGCATGATCTTAATAATATCTTGAGTTGAGTACTTTTCTTTTTTTTTGGCTGTAAATAGGCAATGACATATCATTATGAAGATATGTCAGATTATTATCTTCCAATGCAATGCCAGTTTGCTCGCTGTCTGCTGTTTCACTGGCTTCGCTGCCTTCAATAGAATCGTCTTCATCATCGCTTGAAGAATCATCGGAGGAGTCTAGTAATGAAGTGTAGTTACATCTTTCGAGAGATACCATACTTGCAGTAAAGTTTCGGTGAAATTGAATCGCATCTGAACGGCTGCTACTTGTAGACTTTGATGACAGCTCTTCATTGGTCATCGTTGGTAATTCTGAATGATCAATACCAGGTACTAGCTTTACTTGTCTTGTGGCTGATGAAGTAGATGTGAAATCATTTCTGGCAATGAAATTCTCATTTTCATCGTCACTACTCAAAACAATCACTTCCGTCTGATTGTTTGATTTTTGGTGACCTTTAATGTTGCATAAATTGTAACGAAGGCCATATTTTGAAAGTGTAACTACCATTGGATCTTTCTTTCCTATAGGTTCGACAGTCGTTGTTCTTATTGCACCCTGATAGCATTCATAGATTATACAGACCTTTCCGGATGCGTTAACAAGTGCATTGATAACAAAATCAACCATGTCACAGGCATAGTCTCTCTTTGCCAGATAACGCTCTAGATCTTCAACAATGTCGCTGGTGGACCATGCGCTATACAATTCTATGTTCCCAGTTACTTCTTGGATTAAAGCGTGCTCTACGTCACTATAATCTTGTTTGGTTGCCCACGACCAGGCAGTGNACTACTCAAAACAATCACTTCCGTCTGATTGTTTGATTTTTGGTGACCTTTAATGTTGCATAAATTGTAACGAAGGCCATATTTTGAAAGTGTAACTACCATTGGATCTTTCTTTCCTATAGGTTCGACAGTCGTTGTTCTTATTGCACCCTGATAGCATTCATAGATTATACAGACCTTTCCGGATGCGTTAACAAGTGCATTGATAACAAAATCAACCATGTCACAGGCATAGTCTCTCTTTGCCAGATAACGCTTTAGATCTTCAACAATGTCGCTGGTGGACCATGCGCTATACAATTCTATGTTCCCAGTTTCTTCTTGGATTAAAGCGTGCTCTACGTCACTATAATCTTGTTTGGTTGCCCACGACCAGGCAGTGAGAATGCAATGACCATCTTTTGGTATTTCTGTTTCAAAGATACCATTTTCTGTGAAATGTTTCTGCATTGTTTCGATATCTGTCGTAACATCTCCTGGTTTCCACATTTTTTCTGACATCTTTCTCCTATATCTGGTCAAAAAATGTTCAAAGATGAAAGAAAATAAGAAGAGTTTTGTAACGGAAAAAATTCCCTTGGAACTTAGAAATGTAAAATTACCGACGTGATTACCTTCAAAAGTTGGGGGAAAACCTTTAAACTATTGTTTTCAGATATAGAAAGATTATACTGGTTGGTGGATGGAGAAATATTTTCGGATGACAAACGTGCTTTAACACTATTTTAACCCTATAGTGGTTGGGCTATCTGACACGTCCTATTTTGGTTATGGGGGGCAAAAAAACCCCCCTACCTAACTCTTGACTGGAAATAGATAGAGCAACCAGATTTGGTGTACTAATAGCCCCACACANAAAATTACCGACGTGATTACCTGCAAAAGTTGGGGGAAAACCTTTAAACTATTGTTTTCAGATAGAGAAAGATTATACTGGTTGGTGGATGGAGAAATATTTTCGGATGACAAACGTGCTTTAACACTATTTTAACCCTATAGTGGTTGGGCTATCTGACACGTCCTATTTTGGTTATGGGGGGCAAAAAAACCCCCCTACCTAACTCTTGACTGGAAATAGATAGAGCAACCAGATTTGGTGTACTAATAGCCCCACACATGTAGTTTATGAATATATAAAAATTAAACAAAAATTAGCCGTCATTATTGCTTGCGTCAGCATTTTTCTTTGTGTGGTCAAGAAAAGTGGCAAAATCGGTAAAAATCAGGAAAAATGCGATAACATTTTTTTTTGGAGCACAATTTCCATCCAAATATTAAAATTATGATAGAATACATCAAATAGCACTACCCTGCAAAATATCTTTGCAAAATTGTGCAATTTTGCTACTTTTATCGCAAAAAATTAATATTTGAGAATTGGCGATTTCGACAGAGTCAGTTCCGGAAGAGTGTCTCCCTCCCCCTCATTTGTCAAAATATTTTTATGAAACTTCTTGAGTCATTGCATAATAAGTATTAGCAAAAAGTCAAAAAGTTTCCGGGCCATAATTGCTATCCTGACAGAGTTATAACAAAAAGTCTACTAGGGGGGGGGCAAATTCCCCCCCAACTAAAATAGGGTTAACCGGGTAAAAAAAAGTGATTTTCTATTGGGGGGGCCTTTTTTGCCCCCCCCCCCTCCTGTTTTTCTCCACAATTATAACAGCTATGACAATGAAACTTGCACTGTGTCATAATTTAACTAAGGAGAATCTAAAAATAGCATCAATCAATCAATAGTCACGTGAGTGGTTGCTAGGCAACCAAAAACAATGCACATTTTTAGAAAATCCTGCTATTTGCAGAAAAGGGCCCATAATTAGCAAATAGCTTGATAAAATTGGCAAAAAACCATCCAAATACCTGCTTGACACCATTGATTTGTAGTTGTATATGGTTTCATACGGATATTTGTGGTTTCTAATAAATTAACTAACTAAATAATGAAAATTTGATTCAATGCAAAATGGTTAGCTCAATAAATTTGATTTAAAACCATTAATTTCGCATATTATTGGTGAAATCAAGTACCTTCATCAACATTTGAGGTAATTACATCACTTTTGCATGAAAAAATACTCATTCATTAGGAATATGACGTCATAAAGATTGATGACGTCATAGAAATAATAAACTGCTGATGTCAGCAAATATGAATAAATTATATATCAAATGAAAGTACTCATC
>REGL01001624.1:0-37318 GCA_004194395.1 Aurelia aurita complex sp. Pacific
CATTTAAAAATGGCAAAAAAGTTTATGGATAGGCCTCCAAGTTCACAAGAAAACAGCACAAATTGTGCCAGCATAATTCGAAAACGGCAGAATTTTGAAAATTGAAAACAGAAACGAGTGAACACTTGAAAACGATCAAAATGGAACATTTTTCTACGCTTTCAAAACAAGGCGATCGACTTTTTAGTTCTATATATAGCTCCGTGGCGTCAAAATCGTGGTGCAGACTGCTAAGATATTGGAACTGTCAAATCTTCTGCAGTTTTCAAATTGTGTTGGTATCGTGTGAATTTAGACTCAATGTGAGGGTCTTACCTTAAAATTGAGGTCTTTCTCATTTGTACTGACATAATCATACAAAGCAATGCAATGCGGATCTGTGACATCCATACTTTTTCTTATAGTGTCCATCAACCCATGACTAGTTGATTTCTCTTCAGTTTTACTTTCTACGCTATTTTCTCGCAGAATTAATGGTATTGGAGGCCTCGCAGTTCTAGCTGGGCTTTGTTTTCTTTTAGTAACTACTGACTCATCAATTTTACTTTGTTGTACATCCGGCATTTTGCTTGGTCTTTCTGGCGTCGATTTTTGGCAAACACTATGTTTGCATGTTTTCCGAGTTTGGTCGTTCGGCAAAGGAGGCCTCACAGGGACATGCTTGTTATCATGTAGTTTTATATGACCGGACTTCATAAGATATTCTGTGTTGATAACTTTCGGGAAAGATCTCGGTCTAGGAGGTTTAGAAGGAGCAATTTTGGTGGCTCGTGTGCTTGTAGGGTCTTGCAAAATGGCCTGTTCTTTAATCTTGATATTTTTAGAGCTTTCAGTGTGTGAGGTACTGTCCTCCTTCCCGGTTGGCGCTACAACTTTATCAATATTCCCAGTACATTGAATATCAGCATTTTCCTGCTTCTCGTCAGCAAGGTTCGCATAAGTTTCCTTCCCAATCAATCTGCGGGTTTTGTTATCAAAAACGTCTTGATTTTGATCGTTTTTTAATCTTTCCACTTTCTCTGAGCAAGTAAACGTATGCTCGATTTTCTTACCATGATTAACAAGGCTTATTTGTGTTCCTTTTGCTTCCACTGCTTCCTCTGGAGCAATCAGCGACCGAGAAGCCTCTGGAAAACTGTCACTACCAACTCCTTCACCGTTTATACCATCCCTTTCTATCTGTACTTGCTGTTTTGTAGAACTTTCCAGTGGCTTTGTAAACACTTTTTCCACAGTATTGCTGCCTATCTCTGATTTCTGTGTCTTAAAATGATCTATTGCCTTGTCATGTTCCTTGGATACGGATGAACCCTCATTGCTGGGAGTTTCAACGCAAGTGTCCTCTTTCAATATTTTCATTGCATTCTCCTCGGTCCTGCATTTATTGATCACTTCCTGATCTTCCGAATTTTCAATGCTGTCTACAGACTCTGTTACGGATTCATTAAGCACTGCACTTGTCTCTAATATTAGCTTATCCAGCTTATCGATTTGATTCGACAGAGCATCAGGAGTGATGCTTTCCTGTGGATCCTTTTCAACCACAATATCAGTTGGTAACTGTTCCACTTCTTCTTTTTCCACATCTGTGCACTTTTCTGGGGTATTCTTACAGCTTTGCGTTGTTCGCTCATCTTTTTGGTCACATTTCCCTCCAAGTTTCTCAGGAATTTGTCCAGAGCTAGGTCCCAATCTATTCTCCGCAGCGACCTCCATTTCATTACAAATATTTTCATGTTTCTCTGGTACATTTTCAAAGCTAGATGCGGCCTGGTGGACATTGCCACAAGTCTCTTCAATCTTCTCCGGCACATTTGGCGCGGATGCCACCTTTTTTACAATGACATGAGATTTTTGTTTCTTTAGAGAGGACGTTCTGACTGGTTTCGCTGGTTTGTTCTTCCCCTCCCTTAAATGATCCAAGTTTTCATAAAGCCCTGCATCTTTAGAGCGTAGTTCAAATGAAGCCATGCTGGTGCTTGTGGCCTCGGTTTCCTTAATGGGCCTCTCATTCATTTCATATTTACTCTCGTCAAAGCTCGATGTTTTCAGAAAAGACGCCGGTCTCCCAGGTTTAGGAGGCGGCTTTTCCTTCTCTGTTTTTCCTGTTTCACTTGATTTGTCCATATCAGAAGCATTGCTTAACAAAAAATTTTCCATGCTAAAAGAAAGCGGTCGTTTCGGTTTCTGAGGCGCAGGACTTTTGCCCTTTTTGTTATCTTTCAGTTCAGTAGTTTCTTTTCGTAATCGTGAGACTAATTCGAGCGCTTCTTTTCCTTCTTTTCGCAATTGTTCAGTGTTCACCTCAGAAACGCTTACATCGGTTGATCTTTCAAGCCGTAAATCTAAGCTTTGTTGTTTTGGAAGCACAGGTGGCCGTTTTGGCTTCTTGGAACTTCTATTGAAAAAATCTAATTTCTGAGAAAACCCCATAGTTGGGGCTGCCCCACTTTGCGCGTCATTGGATGCTGACAGTCCCGCTGCAGCTCCATTTGATGAAATATTTCTGGGAGTAGAATTCGAATTAAGAGTCTTTTCACTACTCTTGACCAATGAATCGTTTCCTGTCCGGGTTAGGTGACATGATTTCGTCTCTGGGATAATGACGTCACTGCTATTCACAGCAGCATCTGCCTTATTCTTTAAACTTCGATTATCTAATGTAACTGCACGCCTTAATATTGGTGGTTTATTTGGTCTGGGGGGAGGCGGTGATTTTTCTTGTTCTAACTTGTCCGCACCATTAAGCAATGCATCCAAAGACCTCATGTCACTTTGAATATACATACTGGGAGCTCTTGGAGGCACGGGGGGTCGATCAGATATGGTCGTCACTGATTCCGAATCTAACGAGCACGTTCTTGGAGGGGGTGGTGGGGTAGAGGGCGGAGAAGAGGTAAGTCGCCTCCCGATTATTGCTTTGCTTTTGCGATTTTTGGTTTTTAATGTAAGGGTTGCTGATTTTGTCTTTGCGGGTTTTGGGCGTCGCTCTCTATGACTGCTGTATGGCTCTGGGACGGATTGTCGTTTGCTTTTTGTTGGATGCGATTCGTATGGTCCTATCACTGTCGATGAGGTATCATCTTTTGTTGCAGTTGTCGGTGCATCTGGATTATAAATGACGGTTACTTGTGATGCGATTGACGTCAGTGAATCAATAGATCCTGAGCTCTCGGGCTCTGATTCCGACTTTTTTCTGTCTCCAATCTCATTTGAATTTTCAAGTGACTTATCCACCTCTATTTTATTCACGTTATCACGAAGAGGTACTGAAACATTAGAATTCTTGACAAGATGTTTCTCCGGCGTAGGAACATCTGCTACTTCCACGATTTCGCTCACGTGATTAGTTTCATGCTTCATCGCATGTGAAGCGTCGTTTAATTTAGCTCCAGCTGCAATGACTTTTTTAGGGGCTTTACTAGCCTTGATAATAAGCGGACCACTAGGGATAGAGTTAGGTTCATTCTTGAGTAATAATGTTTCATTGGTTTCAACTTGGCAAGGTGAATCCTGGAGTGTCCTATCTGTAGTTGAGTCATTACTCCATTGAGAAGAATTAGAAATTTCCGCTGATACACTTTCTGCTTCGATAGCAAGAGGCAACTGCTTCACTGGCTGTGCATTTTGACCAGCGGTATCCGAAGCTTTTTCAGTTGTACTTTGATCTTCAAATGATTTCTGATTTGCCCCGTCAATACTCGGCCGCTTTGGCACCTTTGGTTTAGGCCTAACGACTGGGGGAAGTGGCCTCACTTGGTGTGCAAGTCTTTCTGGCGAGTCCGAAGCCTTAGATTGTGAGTTTCTCTCTTGGCCTGAAACATCTTTATTTGTTACCACTTCAGCCTCGATCTGATTTGAGGAAGTACCTGGTGTGCTATTTATTGCGTGACATGTGATTGGTTGACTGCTTGCTGGTGAGCAAACGTTGTTTATTTTGTTAACAGCATCTAAATTGGTGGAATTGACAGCATGTTCGAGACATTTGGGGGTGTCTTCCTTGAGTCGTTCAATCGACTCATCTACTATTTGATCATCTGAGCTCGATTTGGAATTCTTCTCTTTCACTTTCAGCAATACAGGACTCGAATTAATTGCATCACTGAATGAGATGGTATTGGTTTGGACAAACACATCATCAGTATCTGCATCAGGTGATCCGTTGTCGTGAGTTTCTGGTCTGGTCTGGCCAGAACCATCTTCTGTTTTGTCTTCATGCCTCTGCTGCAATCGTTCATAAACAGCATTCGATTGAATAGCATCGCTTAAAGACACACGACTGCTTATAGCCGGCTGTACATTTGAAATATCACCACTGCTACTTAGCCTCCCATTTGCAGCGTCCGATACACCGGACATTTCACTGCTGTTTCCATTGCTTAGTTTTCCAGGTCCATTATTCGTTTGCGATGATTTAACATCGTCTGTTGATCGAGCAGCCTTGACACCAAAACTTTTAAGCTTGACATCTGATTTCCCACTTTCGTCTTCACTCTTTCGTCTTGTAAGGATAACAATATTTGTGTCAGAAGAAGGTGTGATCAATTGTCTAGGCCCATGTGAGTGAAACGATTTTCCTCTTGGTAATGACGAAGTAACTCTTGGCTTTTGTTTCTCGCTAAAATTGCTGGTTGATTTGCTTCTGGTTCGATTTTGTTTGTCTTTCATTCCTGTTCTCTGTGTAGGTGCCATCGTGGGTCTGTGTAAGCAAGGTGTAGAAGAAGATCATTATTTTTCAATAAGCGAAATAATTGGAAGCGTGCCAAGAAAGCATGTTGAGCATTAAAGAAACTGTCTCTATTGGAATAGTTGGACATAATGTCACAAAAAGAAGAAGTCCTAATCTGGCATCATATATCTCAAACTCACCCGCTTAATGGACCCCTCTCCCAGCCAACAGAGCATTTATCTCTGCCCAGGGTGCATTCCATGTGAAACCTACGCTGAAGGACGCCGAGCCCTAAGCTTTCGTACGCCAGGTATTTTCAGGGAGAGAGAATACACGTCATATATATTTGATCATATCATAAGAAACTGCTAATTCACACAAGAAAAGATCGAGGACAACTTCACATTCACGCCAAGGTAGGCAGACTTTCGTACGACGTCAGGCCAAGGGTGGGCATGTAGGTATGGAGACAGTGGTCCTATGTATGTCCTAGAAATCGGTTTATTTTGTCCTTCATTCAACAATGTTTGTCCTCTAAACCAGGTTCTTTTATAGGTCTTTAAAAGTAGTTTATTTTACACTACAAGTATGGACTATCTATATTTTGCAATCTCTGTCCCCAAAAGTGGGTTATTTCAATGCCTGAACCTGGACAATGCTGTCATCAAAATTGCTATGTCTGCAGAATCCGGACTTTTTTCGTGAACTTGGTGGACAAAGCTTGTCTGACAATCTTCTGCCATTTCATTGAAAATAACGGTTTATTTCTCAAGTAATGCTGGACCAATCCCGAACAAAAACGTCACATTTTGAAAATAGTGTGGATATACGGTTTTTTTTATTCCTGAAAGAGGACAGAGGTGGAACCACTTATGCGGTTTGTCTAGATTATTTCTTGTATCTTGAGGACAATTTGAGGCAGATTGTTAAAAAACTGGTTTATTTTCGGAATAGTTTGGACACAGGTGGAAACAGTTTTGCCAAGACTGGGTAAATTAAATGCGCCTAGAGAGACAAAGGTGGAACCAAGATGGTGGGAGAAATGGGTGTTTGCTACAAACTTAGACTTAAAATGAGATTAACTCATGTAGATTTAACAAAAGTTTCCATTGTAAATGTCTGTCCCCAAAACCCGTCTTTGGTGGACAGTAGATCACATTTATTCTCCAGAAACTGGGTAGATTAATTTTTTCTCGTGGACATACATAGGACCTAGAAATTACAGTACGTGCCCACCCTTGGTCAGGCCAAGAAGACTTCTCTTAAAAACCAACTTTGGCGTGCACAAAAAGTGACAGTTTGCCCGACTGGTTTCAGGGCAACCTTTACAGCTATGTTTGTTTTGAATTGCTGGTCGAGAGAATTTCTTCTGTCTGCAGTCGTTAACCACTTTGAATTGCGGTGTCAATGAAAAGCAATTGATGCTATTGTGTTACAAAATCTGTCCTTGTTATACTACGAACCAAACTCTGCGGCTGCTCCGCACACCACAACAAATTTTAAATTGAGTTGTTGTTATCGTACTTTTTAACAACCAGCTCTCCAATATTCCTAGAGGCAGTAGATATGTTCCCAGTTGCAATAGGTAGCTATTCAAAGAGCTTTTTGGCCCATAAAAAGCGTGGTTTTGTCAGACAAAACAACGGATTGATTTGAAATCAGATTTCCTGCCCTTCCCACATTAGCCCATATCGTAAAGGCAAAGCCTACACAATTTGATTCTTTAACTAACAAAGTTTATCTTCTTCGTGTTTTGTTCTGTTTATGTCCTAAAACGGATCTTTTAAAGAAAAATTGGTTGAGTTTCAATTGATTCGATATCTCTCTTCTCAATGAAGCAACACCACAAAAACTAGCATGCGGTTAAATCATTGGGAACAAAGTCTTAATTCTGATTGATTGTTGATACGTATGAATAGAAGTGAGTTAAGTTTCAACCAAAGATCACAACATTAACGCTCTTCTATAAGTAATGAGATTTTTGGTTTGACCTCTAGAAAAGCACATTTCAAATCTCAATGCACGACAATCGAGATTTGCACCAAAGTTGTCCGACCTTTGAAAGAGTGCATTAGGCCACTGAATTTTTTTCCGCCCAAAACGTTCTTTTGTTTAAGGATAAAAGTTTATTTTGAATAAGAAGAACTGTTAATAATAGGTGGGACAATATCCTTGTATCGAAGATTTTGGTTTCCAGAATCTGAAAAACCCGGAATCTCAGTAAATTCTGGTTGTAGATAATTCAA
This sequence comes from Aurelia aurita complex sp. Pacific, assembly GCA_004194395.1. Classification (NCBI taxonomy): domain Eukaryota; kingdom Metazoa; phylum Cnidaria; class Scyphozoa; order Semaeostomeae; family Ulmaridae; genus Aurelia; species Aurelia aurita complex sp. Pacific. The sequence continues at coordinate 6,916 of REGL01001624.1, forward strand.
GGTCCAAGAGTATGGTCCGAACATTGCAGACGACTAACGAACGGCCGGAATCAGAACTTTCAAATCATGACATACAAAAACCTTTGCTTTCGTGGCTTTCGTGTGGCACTGGACACATCAGGGGCGGGCAAGTACTATAAAATATTTGACACCATGTTTGTCCAGAGGAATTGGAAAAAATAACCGGTGCTTTTATCACATAGTACGACATTCGTGCCCAAAACAACCAGTTTTTGGGACAAAGGTAAAATCTGAATATCATTCTTCCTATTCCATCAGTTTGTCACAAAAATCAAGTTTTCTAACTTCCTATCTAATCAAAATTCTGACGTTTAATTGTAAGCTGGTTCTCCCTTTGTCCGCCAAATTTAGGCAGAAAAGACCAGTATTTCAAATTTTTCACATAAGCGGTTCTACCTTTATCCGCTAAATTTAGGGAAAAAAGACCCNTCTTAGGCGAATACAGAGACTTGCTTCTTCCTAACTTTTTGCTGTCCTTTTTCAGAACTTCAACGTCCACTTTCGTTGGTTTTACAGGTCTGAGTGAGGAAAATCCGTTAAATATTTCAGATCTTGGTCGTTGTTTCTCACGAACTTTCCCTGGTAAAGTTGATCTTCGGTTCACAGAGTCATCCACTCCATTGGTAGTCTTATGCTCTTGCTTCTCACTCGGTGATGGGTTAGGCCTTGTTTTTGGGAAATATTCTGTTGTGAAAAATACATCATTCATGGGCCGGGCTGCAACAATCTTTATTTCAGGCCTACAATAAAAGTATCACAAATCACTACAGTATATTAGAGGGTCAGAGACAATTTTCAAATCAAGTGTACGCAGTAACAGATATCACACCCTCTTTACCTGGCAATACCTACCTGGCAGCCAAAGGCCGTTTTAGGACACTGCGAAGCTAGGCTGGTGGAAGCAATGATCACCTCGGAATTCCTTCAGCCTGCAATTACAGAGATTTGCCGACTCTCCTCATTTTACAGGACGAGTAAAAAACGCATGGCGTTTGAAACATTACTACTCCTCAAATTTCAAAGAAATACTGTTGAAAACGATCTGGTTTCAATGCTGATATGTTCAATTAGATTAAAAAATTTACCCAGCCTTAATCGGTCATTCCTTCTCCCGTGGATACGGGAGATTTTCTGCAGACAGCCTCTTTCAACAACATCCAAAAAAACTGAAAACGACAATCGAAATTTTGTTTGGTTTTCCTTCCTACTAACACTGATACTTCATGTAGTAGGATATCTTTAGTTCTCTTGGTAGAATGGAATCCCCTGAGCAAAATTTTCATACCACCGTCCACGATGGAAGACTTTTTCATACTCCCAAAGGGACAGCCCATGCTAAAGCGCGTTCAAGTCATCACTGTAAGGTTGTAATATTAGGGAAATTTGGTGGTGATTTTAGCAAGTTTTTAAAGGTTTCTCGAAGGGACTCTCCTGAGAAAATCCTTTGTAACATCTGAGCGGAGTGACTAATCTTAGCCAGGAAAAGTTTGAAAATATATGAACATGTTGGCTATTCAACCAAGTATTGCAAAATATGATTGCTTTCAATAGCATTTCAAACAGCGGGTGATTTTAGCAATTTTTTCAAAGGTTTCTCGAAGGGACCTTCTCAAGAAAATCCTTTGTGAAATCTGAACGGAGTGACTAATCTTAGCCAGGAAAAGTTTGAAAATATATGAACATGTTGGGTATTCAACCAAGTATTGCAAAATATCATTGCTTTCATATTAAGGGAGCAATAGCCTTTCAAACAGGGGGTATTTTTTCTGACTCACCTGGTACATAGCATGTTAGCAACTCTACAGATAACTTTATATTAGTCTCTAAAAAATCAGTTTAGATAACTCTTCCACTATGGGCAAGATAGCTCGCATAAAATTACAGCTAGATTCGCAAGCATTCACAGAATTTGAAATTTCAGTACCCCATGTTATCCCCGAAAGCACCTTGTCAGCAAAACGTATTTCTTAAAGGAACTAAAATTTTTGACCCAGTAGTGCTGAAAATTTCTTAAAATTTCACTATTTCAAACTCAACATTTCTTATAACCGATGCTAAGAAGTATCTCGAAATCTCATTGTTGCTTTTCTCTACATTTTACAGCGAATTTTGTAACCATGACTGTATTTTGTCAGGTATTAAGCTATTGCGTACTACAATAGAAGGAGGAGCGAAAATGTGCGCTGACTTTCCAGAATAAATGAAAAAAACATTGATTTTTTATCGAGTTCTCAAGTTTCTCGAATTGTTGACAATCAAGGAGTTTGGTTATGGTTATAAAGAGTGTCTCACAAAATATGTGTATGTCATTTCCGAACGCGTCCTTTAAAACTTCCCCTTCGCAAAACTTGAAAAAAGCTTTTGGCTTCTTATTTAGCTTAATTCTGTTAACCAATAAAAAAGACTAATCGTAGCTAATTTTTCTCTCAATAGTATCAGTGAAATTATGTCTGTGACGTTGTTCTCAACAAACACAAAACCTCTTTATGACAGATTCGCAAGCATAGACGCACAATGTTGAACAAAAGAAACTCTGGCTGAGAATTAGAACAAGTTATAACTACACAGGCGTTCCAGGTCAACTGATCTTTAGGGTGAAACCTAGGGTGTTCCAAAAAGTACTCCTGTTTGAAAAATCGCCAAGAGTTTAGTGCAAGGCCGTAGGCCGATCTTCAAATATATTTTTTGGCAAGTGGATCAAAGGCCACATTATCTTTCTAGACATAGCTGATCTTGTGATTGGTTTTAAAATTAGAAAATGAAGCTTGTAAATGAAGCTTTATTACAACTTTGATTGTATGGCAATAAAGAATTTCCCATTTCACTAAATAGACATATTCTTGAGCTTACGCTACATTTTATCCATGAAAATGGTCGATTCGAGTGAATTACTGTAGCCACTTACCCATCCCTTCATAAGCCACCCGATTTTTGTCGCATAGTTAAAGTAGTTTCTTTTCCTTTATTATCTTTATTTAATGGCCTCGGGGTAGACACAGCCTTTTGCTCCCTGGGGTTGATCGTCCTAGTAGTATTGTAGAGTAATTTTGTGTAAGTAATGTACTTCGTAATGTGTATTGCAAATTGCATTTGGAATTATTATATAAAAGAAAAAAATTAGAAAATTTAGCTTTTTCAGAGCTGCCTGGTTTTGAAGCATACTGCAAAAGCACTGATGAATACCAGATCAATTTCTCTTCGGTATAGCATGCTTCTAGCTTGGTCATAAATGTCACAAAGAAATGCAAACTATTATTGTAGACTTGAAGGGTAATGAACAATCGCAAGATAATGGGTCTTAGGCAAGATTAACCATGTTGATTAAAGAGTATAACTCAGAATAAGGTTTTTCAATGCGTTACTTCCTACCCTTTAAGTACTGACAACAAACATTTCATAATCTTTAAATATATTTGGATCATTGACAAAAGAGATTAAAAAGAAGATTTTCTGATAGGTTTGATATTCCAATTTCGGTGATTTTTCAACAGGAGTACTTTTCTGGGAACACCCGTTAAATTGTTGTCTTTTTTCATAAAACTCCACGTCATTGATTCGCGAATATCTCTGGGTGTATTTAAGTTAGCTCAAAACAAGGGCGCCTACCTTGTAGGAACTGTATTTATTCCCAGTATTGTAGAATAATTGGTGTGCTATGATCCAGTACACAAAGTATTCCAGTACTCTNCGAAAACAGTAGTAGGTCGAAACTACCGGTTTTGGGGACAAACATTGTCATTGATACATAATGTTATAATTGTACCCCAAATTGAAGAAAAATAACAGCGGAAATTTGCCATAAAAAACGACCAGTTTTTGGGACAAAGGTGGTGCAAAATTTTTTCATGAACTACCGGTTTTCGGACAAAGGTAGGACCATCGTTCCCAGTGTGACATGCCCGCCCTTGGACACATCAAACAGTCAGATACATCAATAAGACAACAAACGTAAATGCGATTGCGAACAGAATAATTCAGGAAGCGATTACTTCCTTTATCAAATCATGATCAAATCAACACAATGATTAGGCTAGAGACACAACCATCAAATCACAGCGCGCCCTATCAGGCGAATCAGAGAGATACCTCTTTGACGCACCTGGTATACCTTTACATTTGTAGTGTATATTTGCATTGTTACACTAGAAATCATTCTTACATTAAATTGTTGTTATTGTCGTTCGTAGTGGGAACTCGATGACCGTGTGTCCTTTCTCACTACGAACGACACGTGTTTTTTCTTTACTCTAGTTTAACTATTGTTGTTACTTCGTACATTTTAATATTTTATGATGATATAAACAAAGTAAGAGTACAAACATCTCAAACTATATAAATTGTCAATCAGAACCGACAATTTTAAACTGTGCTTTGTTGAGTTAGAAATTCGTCATTATTTCAACCAAAAAAATTGTCTTTAAATTGATAGCACGCTAGAAGTACATATCTATAGACAAAGGTGGCAAATAGCTGCCAGTTTAGTTTAGTTTAGTTTAATTTAGTTTAGTTTAGTTTAGTTTAGTTTAGTTTAGTTTAGTTTAGTTTAGTTTAGTTTAGTTTAGTTTAGTTTAGTTTAGTTTAGTTTAGTTTAGTTTAGTTTCGACTAGTTTCCAGTCACTGGAATTTTCAAAGCGAGCGAAAATTCTACTTTTTACCACAGAAAGTTTAAATGACTTTCGATTGTGTAAAATTCCACCTGCTCGAAAAATTCCACTGTTAACATTGGAAGCTGTGATGTATTTTCTGTGTAACGTAACAAAACACAAAACTTCAAAGAACATTTTGTATGAAATATGGAAGAAAGCGCATTGCTTTTAACTCCAAATTTCGTTCCGCAGTTCAGAACAAAACTTGGCATCCACGATGTATAAAAAAACCTGTAAATGCATGAATTGGTTAGAAACTAAAAAATATAAGCATGCAACTCAAAAATTGCTCTCACCTAACAGTTTGTTCTTTCTTGTTGAATGATTGAATTGGCGCAGGTGGAGCAGGTCGAGTTGGACTTACTGACGCTATTTGTTCCACGCGAGGTGAGATTGCTTCCACGCGAGATGATACTTGTTCCGTGCGAGGAGACTGCAAATCTTTAGGCCCTTGTTTCGACGGTGGTGGTGGCGCTGGCCTAATTGGAAGGTCTCTGGGTGGCTTCTTAGGCGAATACAGAGACTTGCTTCTTCCTAACTTTTTGCTGTCCTTTTTCAGGACTTCAACGTCCACTTTCGTTGGTTTTACAGGTCTGAGTGAGGAAAATCCGTTANGCTTCTTAGGCGAATACAGAGACTTGCTTCTTCCTAACTTTTTGCTGTCCTTTTTCAGGACTTCAACGTCCACTTTCGTTGGTTTTACAGGTCTGAGTGAGGAAAATCCGTTAAATATTTCAGATCTTGGTCGTTGTTTCTCACGAACTTTCCCTGGTAAAGTTGATCTTCGGTTCACAGAGTCATCCACTCCATTGGTAGTCTTATGCTCTTGCTTCTCACTCGGTGATGGGTTAGGCCTTGTTTTTGGGAAATATTCTGTTGTGAAAAATACATCATTCATGGGCCGGGCAGCAACAATCTTTATTTCAGGCCTAAAATAAAAGTATCACAAATCACTACAGTATATTAGAGGGTCAGAGACAATTTTTCATGTCAAATGTACGCAGTAACAGATATCACACCCTCTTTACCTGGCAATACCTACCTAGCAGCCAAAGGCCGTTTTAGGACACTGGGAAGCTAGGCTGGTGGAAGCAATGCACACCTCGGAATTCCTTTTGCCAGCAATTACAGAGATTTGCTCACTCTCCTCATTTTACAGGGCGAGTAAAAAACGCACGGCGTTTGAAACATTACTGCTCCTCAAATTTCAAAGAAGTACTGTTGAAAACGATCTGGTTTCATTGCTGATATGTTCAATTAGATTAAAAAATTTACCCAGCCTTAATCGGCCATTCCTTCTCCCGTGGATACGGGAGATTTTCTGCAGACAGCCTCTTTCAACAACATCCAAAAAAAGTGAAAACGACAATCGAAATTTTGTTTGGTTTTCCTTCCTACTAACACTGATACTTCATGTATTGGCATATCTTTAGTTCTATTGGTAGAATGGAATCCCCCTGAGCAAGATTTTCATACCACCGTCCACGGTGGAAGACTTTTTCATACTCCCAAAGGGACAGCCCACGCTAAAGCGCGTTCAAGTCATCGCTGTAAGGTCAAAATATTAAGGACATTTGGTGGTGATTTTAGCCAGTTTTTAAAGGTTTCTCGAAGGGACCTTCCTGAGAAAATCATTTGTAAAATCTGAACGGAGTAACTAATCTTAACCAGGAAAAGTTTGAAAATATATGAACATGTTGGCTATTCAACCAAGTATTGCAAAATATCATTGCTTTCATATTAAGGAAGCAATAGCCTTTCAAACAGGGTGTGTTTTTTCTGACTCACTTGGTACATAGCATGTTAGAAACTCTACAGATAACTTTATATTAGTCTCTAAAAAATCAGTTTATATAACTCTTCCACTATGGGCAAGATAGCTCGCATAAAATTACAGCTAGATTCCCGAGCATTCACAGAATTTGAAATTTCAGTATCCCATGTTATCCCCCAAAGCACCTTGTCAGCTAAACACATTTTCTAAAGGAACTAAAAACTTTGACCCAGTGCTGAAAATTTCTTAAAATTTCACTATTTCAAAATCAAAATTTCTTATAACCGATTCTAAGAAGTATCTCGAATTCTCATTGTTGCTTTTCTCAAATTTTAATAGCGAATTTTGTAACCATGACTGTATTTGGTCAGGTATTAAGCTACTGCGTACTACAGTACACGGAAGGAGCGAAAATGTGCGCTGACTTTCTAGAACAAATGAAGGAAAATTCATTTTTTATCGAGTTTTCAAGTTTCTCGAATTTTTTATAATCAAGGAGTTTGGTTATGGTTATAAAGAGTGTCTCACAAAGTATGTGTATGTCATTTCCGAACGCGTCCTTTAAAACTTCCCCTTCGCAAAACTTGAAGCAAGCTTTTGGCTTCTTATTTAGCTTAATTCTTCTAACCAACGAAAGACTAATCGTAGCTAATTATTCTCTCAATAGTATCAGTGAAATAATTTACGTGACGTTGTTCTCAACAAACACAAAACCTCTTTATGACAGATTCGCAATAGACGCACAATGTTGAACAAAAGAACTCTGGCTGAGAACTAGAACGAGTTATAACTACACAGGCGTTCCAGGTCAACTGATCTTTTGGGTGAAACCTAGGGTGTCCCAAAAAGTACTCCTGTTTGAAAAATCACCAAAAGTTTACTGCAAGGCCGATCTTCAAATTTCTTATTTTTTTTGACAAGTAGATCAAAGGCCACATCATTTTTGTAGACATAGCTGATCTTGTGATTGGTTTTAAAATTAGAAAATGAAGCTTGTAAATGAAGTTTTATTACACCTTTTATTGTATGGCAATAAAGAATTTCCCATTTCACTAAATAGACATATTCTTGAGCTTACGCTACATTTTATCCATGAAAATGGTCGATTCGAGTGAATTACTGTAGCCACTTACCCATCCCTTCATAAGCCACCCGATTTTTGTCGCGTATTTACAGAAGTTAAAGTAGTTTCTTTTCTTAAATCATCTTTATTTAATGGCCTCGGGGTAGACACAGCCTTTTGCTCCCTGGGGTTGATCGTCCTAGTAGTATTGTAAAGTAATTTTGTGTAAGTAATGTACTTCGTAATGTGTATTGCAAATTGCATTTGGAATTATTATATAAAAGAAAAAAGAATTAGAAAATTTAGCTTTTTTAGAGCTGCCTGGTTTTGAAGCATACTGCAAAAGCACTGATGAATACCAGATCAATTTCTCTTCGGTATAGCATGCTTCTAGTTTGGTCATAAATGTCACAAAGAAATGCAAACTATTATTGTAGAATTGAAGGGTAATGAACAATCACAAGATAATGGGTCTTAGCCAAGATTAACCATGTTGATTAAAGAGTATAACTCAGAATAAGGTCTTTCAATGCGTTACTTCATACCCTTTAAGAACTGACAACAAACATTTCATAATCTTCAAAAATATTTGGATCATTGACAAAAGAGATTAAAAAGAACATTTTCTGATAGGTTTGATATTCCAATTTCGGTGATTTTTCAACAGGAGTACTTTTCTGGGAACACCCGTTAAATTGTTTTTTTTTTTTATAAAACTCCACGTCATTGATTCGCGAATATCTCTGGGTGTATTTAAGTTAGCTCAAAACAAGGGCGCCTACCTTGTAGGAACTGTATTTATTCCAAGTGCTGTAGAATAATTGGTGTGCTATGATCCAGTACACAGAGTATTCCAGTACTCTACCGTGACCCNCCTACCCTTTAAGTACTGACAACAAACATTTCATAATCTTTAAATATATTTGGATCATTGACAAAAGAGATTAAAAAGAAGATTTTCTGATAGGTTTGATATTCCAATTTCGGTGATTTTTCAACAGGAGTACTTTTCTGGGAACACCCGTTAAATTGTTGTCTTTTTTCATAAAACTCCACGTCATTGATTCGCGAATATCTCTGGGTGTATTTAAGTTAGCTCAAAACAAGGGCGCCTACCTTGTAGGAACTGTATTTATTCCCAGTATTGTAGAATAATTGGTGTGCTATGATCCAGTACACAAAGTATTCCAGTACTCTACCGTGACCCAGTACACAGAGACAGTAGATTAACAGGACTGGGTCACAGGACACCAATTACTCGGTGTACTGGGTCACGGGCATTGTACTGGACTGGGATTAAAACACTTCCTACAAGGTAGGCGCCCTTGCTCAAAACCGAAAATTTTGCATATTATGCAACGAATTTGGCATCTTTTGAAGACTACGTGGATGGTTTTATATGCCCCACAAAGTTTTAAAATATATTTGAACAAACGACATTTTAGTGAAAGCAAAATGTAAAGTCAAGGTATTTCAAGGCACTGTTCTTCCTCCAAATTTCGCGATAATCCCAAGCCCACTTGACAAAGTTTGCACCCAATTATTAGGCACAAGTTTACGAAGACATTTTTTTTTCAAAATCTTTCATTCCCTTGTTTCCATTCATATTTTGCGAAGAGTCGTAAAACGACCAAAAATGCTACCAAAATATGTGTTCACTGGCCTCCCCCCGCCCCCCCCCCCCTTACTGTTGTCTTCGCTATGGTTTTCTCGGTAAGAAATCGCTTTGTTCAACATTTATACTCAATTATGCATTGAAATTGTCCTGTATGAAGGTGGGGGTCGTAGGGACTGACGAGTCGCATTATTATGTTCTTTTTAAAACAGTTTTAGGTTATTGGCCCTAAAAATGGCTGTTTACGCGGTTCCTTCCTCTCTCGAAGAATTGCAGATTTCTTCAGTAAAAAGGATTCGAGATGGCAAACTTTTACGAAATTCAGGATACAGCTTCTAGAAACTATCCAATTCGGTGTAATTTTGGGGAGAATTTTAACAAATGATTACTTTTACTAGCGGATTTAAGGGATTGAAATTAGCTTTCAGTTTTTGGGGTCACGACATTTTAACGAGGTATTCGTCTGGAGGCATAGCGCCGAGACTTTACAGACAAAGTGCAGGAAGATGTTATGATGGTTTTAACTGAGTTAGGAGGAGGTTTTTGGTTTTTCTGAAATATTTTGACGATTTTACAATTCTTGATATATCATTATGTCATTACAAACGTCCAAACTGACGCTCTTCTAGGACTTTTCCAAGTAGTCTTGTAAGAAAGAGAAGTCTTGTAAGAAAGAGACTCTTTCTTTCTTACAAGACGACCTGAGCAAGTCCACGCTCATCTCTACTAAATCAGTCACTTTAGATAAGACTTCGCGTGGATTATTACATGAATCTTATCCAGACATCTGTTATTCTAAAATTCGAGAGCTTAGGCCTTTCTTATCGCTATTAAGGGTTTCGTGTTTCGTAAACACCTATCAAAAACACCTGCATTATTTTCTTGTAATCTTAAAATAACAATGAAGACAACACTTGAAATCTTGACCAGTTTAATTTTTCATCATGACCTCTCCAGCTACAAAAAGCTTCCAGAAAACTCTGCATCCTAAAAATGAATTAGCATATTCTTCATCTTCATCACTCAATACCATATAGATTTTTTTACCGTCGGTAATCTAAGATTATCTGAAACCTGAAACCACACTCCTTGCACCAACATGCTTTCTCTTCAGATTTGATGTCAATTTCACAACCTTCCTCCAAATGCTCTTCCGAGGCCCCTTCCATCAATTGTACCGTTAGACCCAACTACTTCCCAAATCGGTAAACTTATCGAAGAACACTGGCACCATATCACCATATTCGTGAAGACCCAACCCTATCAGCCATATGGCCTATGAACCGTTCATTGCCTAGCCTACGAGTAGACCCTGGGTCTAAATGTAGGCTATTCCTTGCCCTTCAAAGAGTAAAGACACAGCAATATTAAAGGCATCATCGTCACAGCCATAATTACCTCCAATAAACGTTTCCAGAACTGAAAGCTCTGCGAAGAAGCCTTTGTTTTCAAACTACCAAAAATACACAGCTTCATTCAACATCATAAAAAATGAAAAAATTCTTAGTGTGCTCTTATAAACTAGTGGGCACCAAAACAAAACTGTGAATGACACTTGCAACTTATAAAGTTATCATAACATAAAAAAATGTCTAATAATGGAACCTTTAGAGTTTAAAGCTGAAAATACTTGGTGAAAATATATTTGCAAGATTGCTATCAATTTCTGAGTAGGTACAGTGAAATGTCAATCCCCTATCTTGAGTGCTCAATGCTTAGATTTAAGGGTAATGAGAACATGAGATATGATGAAAATTGGAAAATTGATTTTGACTGTGATTGGGAGGGACTACTGGAAAAAATTACTAAAGATGACCTGGATGTTGCTATCATGATAACAAGGAGCTGTTTGAGAATCTTAAACATCAGCTTATGACTCCACCTTTGTCTTAAAATATCACATGTCTCCCTTCTCTGAAGGCAAACGGCTTTCTTGCTTGCATCAAAAATCCATGTATTTATTCTAGAAAAACTTATAATGATTTTGGTATGGAATTCAATTAACAATGTTATTATGCCTTTTAGTTCTCTGTTTATTTGCTACATCTATTTTTATTCTTTTCACTCAGTACTTAAACGTCTAACAAGATAGGCACAGCACTCCAAAATGCAAATCAGTATCTTGGGAAAACTGTTCCAAATTTTTACTCTTCTTCATGTTTTCAGTCTCACTTTTGCCAGGCACTACCATACCATTAAATAAATTATCTTTTGCCAGTCTGTCCTGTCACGTCTGGTGAAGCGTTTTGCTACCCTAAGCCTATTTAGACAGCCCTGACAGACTGTAACATTATTCTTGGTAAAAAAGCGTAGTGCCAAGTTCATCAGCGGTCCTTTGAGTCACTTGATGGATTGGCTTTAGAGCCTTTGGTGGCTTTTCAAGTCAAGTTTCTTGGCTTTTCAAATTTACTAAAGACCACCCATTTGGCAAAATTTTTTGTTGGAAAAATGATGAAATAATAAAGCATGTCATGCAAAAAGCACAAAATTCATGGAAATTCCTGCACTACTCCTGCATTTGGTCTGCACAAATATTTCTTCAAAATTTGCCTAATTGCATCACATCTCCTTCCATCTCCTAATGAAAAATTCCATTTTGAATATACAGTATAATTCCATGCAAATAAAGCTCAGTGCGAAGGACAAAGAAAGCTAAATTTGCAGCACAATAGTGTAATTTGTTTCAACCCTAATTATGAATTTTAGCTCTTCAGAATAGTGGAATCATTAGATGTTAATTAAAAGTCAATTTTCAAAATCATCCATTCAATCTTTAGGTATATACATTATTCATAGAATGAATGCATAATGACTTTAAACTATGATCTTGTTTATGAAGCTACTAATTCCCTAGCAATAGTAAGTCCTCTATTGGTATTTCCCACTGATCTCCTTTCATCAATCACAATGTCCTTCCTTGTGCTTTAAGCCTGGATTGCAAGGAATCTGACTTGCTGATCCAAGACAACAGATGCTAGGAAGTCAAAATTTCAAGCATACAAAGAAGGACCCATGGATCNGTTAATTAAAAGTCAATTTTCAAAATCATCCATTCAATCTTTAGGTATATACATTATTCATAGAATGAATGCATAATGACTTTAAACTATGATCTTGTTTATGAAGCTACTAATTCCCTAGCAATAGTAAGTCCTCTATTGGTATTTCCCACTGATCTCCTTTCATCAATCACAATGTCCTTCCTTGTGCTTTAAGCCTGGATTGCAAGGAATCTGACTTGCTGATCCAAGACAACAGATGCTAGGAAGTCAAAATTTCAAGCATACAAAGAAGGACCCATGGATCCCGACCACATTGCACACTACCCTCCTGACTTTACTTTTGATAACATATATCGCAACATAAACCAGACAATTTCATACAAGAAACGAGGTTTTCATAGCTACTGGAATTTAGAAATGAAGTTTGCAATGAAATTGACAGGAAAAACTTTCAAAGATGGGTGATAATCAGACAGAAATCAGCCTGCAGACAGCCTCCCAAAAAAAATTTGTCTCACCGTGTGCTTGTGCAATTCAGAGATTGCAGTAACTGTAGATATTCATAAAATTACATTTGAAAACATTGATGTGAGAATATCTTGCAATTCTTATTTATAACTACTCTTGCCTAGACTTCACTTTGGACCATTATCTCATTGTATCTTTTTGAAAAGCTAAAGATGTGGTTCAGTATAAATTGATTGTTTCTTAAAATCTAATATTTTGAGAACTGAAAAGTTTCTTGGATGTTTTCCTATTTCTTATACAGTACCTATTAATAATAACAATCAATGATAATGATAGTGAATACTTAACAGAGCTATCAAAGATGCTTTTCATTTGTTAAAGTTATAATACCTAAAATACATTCTGTTTAAAAATATTTACAGAAAAAGGAATGTTTCTTAAAATTAATTACGTTGTTCAGCTTTATTATTAAAAATTTGTTTGACAGGGATAAAAAAGTTGTATAATTTGAACAATTTCTAATTGTCTCTGGCAGGGAATTAAATAGTCTAGCAGCATTGTCTTAAAAGTTCTCTCATATTCAGTTTACTTTCTTACTTCCTCTCAAATTCAGTTTTAGATGATCAGGCCACATTTCAGTGGCAGACACTTTGCGAAATATTGGGGGGCGGGTGAAGCTATTGCTTTGGTTAAAAAGCATTGTTTCTTCCTATTGTTTTTGAACAAAAGATCTTTGTTCTAGCCAACATTGGGGAGGGGGCGATCGCACCCCCTTGCCCCCCCCAGGTGTCCGCCACTGCCAGATTTCCAAGTTCAAAGCATAGAAATTTTGTTAAAGGAGATCAAAATCTCTTCTCTCTTCTATTGGAAGTCATCCTAATTTCAAGACATCTTTTGTCTAATTTACATAAATGAAGGATGTAGCTGCAAACTTTACTCTCTGGAGAAAAATCTGGAGCATCACAGTTAGAGGCGTGTATACCTGGTCACCGTGTCAATTTGTGATAAGATTAGAGATTCTGAGAGCTGTTTCCTAATGTGTACATATAATAAATTGCGGCTTGATTTTCTGCAAAAAGAACTGTGGCACTGGTATTCAAATTTCTTCAAGCTCTTGTTAGAAGCTGACAGGGGACACCATTCATTGTGAATATTTCACATCAACTTCTATGGAGGAGGCCTCCATCTACTTGAATGATACTGAGTTTAATATGGTACAACAAACAAGCCAAAATATCTTAAGGATTTCCTCAACTAAATGAAAGAGTTTCTTGAACACTTCTTCTGGTGCTCAAGATTTTTTTCTTGATGATCTGAGATTTTGATATTAGAAAGAGTGTCTTGCATGAGAACATGCGAACAAACAAAACTTTCTATAACCTTCCAACACAGCTTTGAATGGATCTGATGGGTTTCATTAAGAAATCAACTGGACTCCTAGATACTGTTACTTTCAGCTTTCAGAAGAAGAGAATACCTATGTCATTTGTTTGTTTCATTGCTCATTGCTTTTGTTCTTGACATTCAGTGCTAAAGAAAAAGAAACAAAATGCTTTGGTTTACATTCATTTCTTATAGGGTCCAAAGTTTTTCATGCATTGCTACCAAAAGTTTCCTAGCTATATCTTGTAGCAGCTATAAATAGGCTAAAGAAATGCCCACGAACCCATTGTTTCTTTACCTACACAATGAAACTGGATTCGTCAAAGTGGTCGAGTACAATGGGTTATATTTTTGACCTGGCCCGGGCCAGCTTTTAACTATATCGATTCCCTTTATTATATCTTAATACTCTTAGTGTAGAGTTAAACTATTATTGTTGGAAGGGGTTTCATATTACTTATTAAGACCACAAAACAAGCAATAACATAATTCACACTCAAAACAAAGTAAAAACCCTATCAAGGTATCCTGTCAAAAAAAATTTTGAGTGCAAATTACAGAAGTTCTCGGCTACTTTAATTCAGGTAGGTAGTTTATCAAGTTTCTTGTTTATTCTTATAAGATAAAAATTAGCATATATGCTTTGTAATAATAATAATAATAATAATAATAATAATAATAATAATAATAATCGAATGTTTTAACAGGATAACCTATCAGTACAATATATACTGTTATCCTTGTGTACTCACTTCTGTCCTTGTTTAGCTCAAATTTCCCTCTGATCAAGTTACAATCAGCTTTCAATGTGTTGTCATCTGACTCTGACAACAATTGAGGTTAACACTAAACAAAACATTAGATATTTGCATTGAGGCATAATTTTGAATTCCCCTTTTTTGTGTGTGTTTGTTTGGGCAGGATGATTAAACCAGCAAAGCAAAAGTTATCTGATCAAGGAAGCAAACTAGTTAGATACAAAGAAGGCCTAGGCTGCCCATCTTGTAACGGTATTGCGTAGCTTTATTTCGACTATTTTAGTAAAATGGTTCATTTAGCTTTACACTTGACTTGTGTTACTGACGCTCGTATTTTAAACATAAACGAGAACGGAATCTGTGATCAGATTGATTTCGTTTTAAATCAAGGCATATTATCTCGTTCCTGCATCGCACCAAGAAAAATCCAAAGTAAATGTTGTCATTCCTGTGTTACTGCAGCCGCTGAAGAGTGAGGGGATATTCAGTATTTTATTGAGAAACTAGGTTACATGTTGAGACTATTCACAAGCCGTAAGAGAAGGCTTATCACAATAAAATATAAGCTTCCGTTTATAACAGCGATGCAGTATTTATTTAGGTCAAGTGAACGGTTGACATAATTGGAGCAAGGCAATTTCCTGATGACGGAATGATAACCAAAATAAAAAGTTTTCATTTTCAGTTGATGAAAAATGCCATCGTCTGATGATGGTTGCTTTGCGTACCTGTTGTTTTTGCATATTCAAAAGCCGCTCTTATTCAAATATTCTTTTCATCATCAGACGCATTTTCCCTAATGGGCCTATTCTCGCGAGGCCAGGACGACCCGCCGTCTTCAAATACAAACATTCTTACCTGTGTGCTAGCAAAAGCAGAACATAAGTTGGCTTGACACTTACCTTGATCCCTTCTTGTTCTTAATCATGGTTGAAACAGCGCAGACAAGCAGTTTATTTCTGATTTCGCATTATAAATGTCACGCTTCGCTTCAAGACCATCGCTCCGTTGGCTTCAAAGCAAACATTCATTCTTTCCATGTAATCGACAATAAGCAAAACAAGTCACAAAAATCCAATTAATTGTCATCACTCTCAAGGTGAGCTCATGACATAGCAGGCAGATTGGCTCAAAACAGAGCTCAAAATAAACCTAAAACTCAGTCTAGTAGTTACATTCAAGAAACTGTACATATTGTGGTAGGCTTGTCCAGAATACAGCATATTAAGAAAAAGTAGTTTCTATATGTATCTTTTATAAGAAACCGCTTATAAGAAACTCAAACTCTTAGGTAGCCAAAAAATTAAGAAACTCTTGCATGTTTTTCTTTATTCTCATTTGTTTCCTGTATCAAATTATGGGAAAGTACTGTACTTGAGTAAAGTGTGAACACTGGAAAGGCTTCAAAACTCCTTGTTTTGAAATTTTCAGGAGGGCACAGATCTCATAATTCTAAGAAGCTTTCAGTTCACGTAATGTTTCTTATAAGAAACTAAGGTCGGGCTCGGTCGGGCTGGTAGGCAGTTTCTTAAATTTTTAGGACATTTTGCTACCAAAAGGTTTTTTTTCAATGAAAGTGTAAAGTTAGTTTTGTTCTGTCTCAAGTGCTCCCAAAATATTTAGTAAGATCTCAAAACAAGTAAATAACATAATTCACACTCAAAATAATGTCCAAACAGTTGCTATAACTGTACAGTGTCAAAACATTTTCGGATTCGATAGGAACATTAAAACTGCAAATTACGAAAGTTTCTTAGCTTTTTAAATCCAAGTAGGGTTGTTTCTTGAAATAACTTGAAAAAGGAAAGGCCACGATACGATACCAGCGTCGATCGTCGGATCCGAAGATGCTTGCGGTGACGAATGAATGAATACATTTGAAAGCAGAAACACCGCAATACAACAAAAACAATAGCAAATGAATGAATTTATTTTATACCTTCACTCATTTGCTGATAAATAAATTCAATGTTGTTGCTGTTGTTTTTGTCGTATTGCGGCGTTTCTGTCTTCAAATTTGTTGTTTCTAATCTTTCGAAAAATTGAGCATCCCGTTTCTTATAAGAGGTTTCTTATAGTATAGAAAATCAGCTCCATTAACCATTAGCATCGTTTCTTGTATCTTCATTTTCTGTAATATTTTATCATCATATATGTTAGCTTCTTATGTAGAATTCTCATGAAATTCGATGAAATTTAGATTTAAAGAAACAAAAACTCTACTCGAAACAATCAGAGGTCATCAGGTCATCAGGTCATCAGGTCGACGAGTCGCAACAATGTTTTCGACTAAGATGCACTTTGAACACAAATACACTCATTTTTGTTACATAAAGAAACCACTTCAGACCACTGTAGTACCCTCTTCTTCCAGAGAATTAAGAAACCCTACCAGGAGTTATCAGATGTTAATATATAGATTAAGTTCTCCATGTTACGTACTTACATTACGAGCAGGTTACAAGTTACGAGTTGCAAATTTCAGACCAAAATTGCAGTCCCAATTCAAAAATGTTGTTAGTTTTTCATTTGGTTCTTTTGCTTAATTATACAGGGATTCAAGAAGCTATATTATTGGTCCCCAGTGAATTATGATTTATATTGTAAATTAAATCTTATGAAAACTGAGAAACCCTACATAACATTTTTACGGTAAGAATTCAGCACAAAGTTAAGAAACCATACTACAATGTTTTTTTATATAATCATTTAAAATGTTACAATACATGTTGCATCTACATCCTACCATACTTTCTAATTACTTTACAGACTATACAACACTACAGGGACGGGACCACAAGGAGCAAAAGACAATGACTACCCCGTGGACATTAACATAAAGACATGCAAAAAATAGCAACTAAATAAACAACTACAAAAAGCTACAAATACGATAAATTACTGATGAATACTAGAATTCGTTTCACATTGGATGTCAGGCCAGCATGGTATGATGCTGAGCAACAAGAACCCCGGACGAGAGAACAATAATGACAGCAGTTGCTACCGCTACTGATCCCCCTCCAGAGTCCCCAACTCTCAACACATTGCGCATATACTACAATGTTCAGGGGCAAGTAACTTATGACAAAAAATAAATGCATTCATACTTTTGAAAGGCAGTCTTTCCAAAAAACCTGGTTATTAGGCAAGGGCGGGCAATTCACACTGGGAATGATGTCCCACCTTTGTCCGAAAACCTGTAGTTCACAAAAATTTTGCACCACCTTTTTCCAAAAATTGGGTCGTTTTTGACGGCAAATTTTCGATCTATATTTTCTTCGCTTCGGAGGACAATTCTAACATGATGTATCACTGACGATGATTGTCCCAAAAACCGGAATTTTCAACCAATTACCGTTTTTGAAAGCAAGTAATAATTGTAGCCATGAAAGTACAAGTGTCCCAAAGCCGGTTGCCGGACAAAGGTAGAACCGTTATGCGAAAATTCGAGATACTGGTCTTTGTGCTTAAATTTGGCGGACGAAGGTAGAACCAGCTTACAAAGAAACTTTAGGATTCTGATTAGATAGGAGCTTAGAAAACTTATTTTTTGTGAGAAACTGATGGAATTGGATTGATTTTCAAATTTCACCTTTGTCTCAAAAACTGGTTGTTTTGGACAGGAAAGTCGTACAGTGTTATAAAATAACCGGTTGTTTTTTCCAATTCCTTTGGATAAACATGGGGTCAAATACTTTAAAGTACTTTCCCGCCCCTGATTAGGCTACACAGGATCATATTCTCGTATCGTCAAATAATTGAGAATTGAAATGCTAAAAATTTATTTAACACACTTTTCAAGTTTTCATATTTCAAGAAAATGCAAGAAACAACTTTGCTTATGTCTTGCATACCCTGTATACCCTGGGTACAAAGGCAGGCCAAGGTTCCAGGAGTCTGGTACATCGTACATGAGTACACAGGCAAGAGAGAGAGATTTCAGGTATTTTTGTCGTTGTGAAAGATTGAACGAAATCAACGACGCAGGAGTATGACATTTATAACATTAAAAGACCACTCGCAGCCCCTTGTTCGCAGCTGACCTCACTTGCCTGTGCTATGCTCCCTCGCAGTCAAAGGGCTGCAAAGCCCCGCCCATTGACCCTGAATTTGAAAGCTTTCGTCGGTTTTGTGAAACCCAGGCCACAGAAGAAACCATTTCGGGCGACCAAGGCAACCGAAAGCGACCAGATGTCATAAAAAATAACAAATCAGATTTGCCCAGAAAAACCGAGCTTATCTGCAATTAGAATGTTGAAACCAAATGTTAGCCACTTGCTAAACTTGGTTTTCGGAAAGGAAGGTTTGGAAAAAAGCAGCACCCAATTCATCTGTCTGAAGAAGCATTTTTCGCGTAATCAAAGCAAAAAGCAAAATGTTGAACGAGATGCCAGAGCATGTGCACATGATAAAAAAGGCGATCTAAAATTAGGATTTTTCAACCTTAAGGACATTTTCAGAAATTTCTTTACTCGCGAACATGGCTGTAATCTAACAAAAAATAAATTGATAGTAAGACTAATGAAAATAATTTCTACGACTATTTAAGCATCTTTCTGTACCACCACATTTTGAATTTTTCAAAATATGGTTGCAATGTAGTTTAGAATTCTGTTCCTTGTTGCAAAATTGATTGTCTTTTTTCTTAATGCTTAAAGCTTCTTCTTCGTCTTCAGTCTGCTCAAAAAAGCGCACGAGGTTTTTATGAGAGCGAAAATATCNATGAAAATAATTTCTACGACTATTTAAGCATCTTTCTGTACCACCACATTTTGAATTTTTCAAAATATGGTTGCAATGTAGTTTAGAATTCTGTTCCTTGTTGCAAAATTGATTGTCTTTCTTCTTAATGCTTAAAGCTTCTTCTTCGTCTTCAGTCTGCTCAAAAAAGCGCACGAGGTTTTTATGAGATCGAAAATATCTTTGGAGATTCTCGGGCTTCTATGGTGATCTTTTAAATGCACGTGACTAAATGTTGTCACTGTAGCGGTGGATCAAAAGAAACCAGGAGAGGTTTTCCTGTCTGCTGCTCTACTTTCATGAAGTCATCGGTCCTGCAACAAAGACCGTGTTTACACTGTGATGCGAAACGAAGGCAGTTTTGATCCGTTGCAAAATTGTTTCGATTCAAGAACGTTTACATTGTTCTAAAACAAAATCATTCAGCAAATAAAAGGAACTGAAACAGATGAGGATAAACAGTGTAAACAGGGGGGGGTTGTGACACTTGTTTTTACCGATCCCCAGTTGTGCAAGTACAGTGTGTAAATGGGGTCAAAGGCTGTCTTTCTCACAGAGTGAAGTTTTTGAACAAAATAATCAATACCGGTTACGACAAAGCTATTTAAAGTTTGGAATAATAGTTTTCACACATCGGAGCGCACGAGTGTATGCAATCACAATTGAAATATAGAGAGCAAGATCTTATGGCTAGCTGCAATCAGGGACGTAGGAAGCATATAAAACTTGGAGGGGCACGACACTTCAAGGGCACACTTTTCATTACCCTGAAAGGACACTTCATGAAAATAAAAAGGGCGCTTCTTTGTTTATTACAAAATCTTGGGGGGCACGTGCCCCCAGTGCCCCCCGGTTCCTACGTCTCTGGCTGCAATGAAGGTGTGAAATCTATTCATCAGAGCAGTAAATCATTTCTGTCTAACAAGGGCAGACCTTGTCATTGATTCAAAGCGATTAGCGACTGCAGACAAAGGGCATTCTCTCAACCAGTAATTCAAAACAAACCAGGCCGCAAAAGTTTCCCCGAAACTAGTAGGGCAAACTCTCACCTTGTGCAGACGAAAGATGGTTTTTAAGAGAAGTTACGTGCTTATAACGTAAAAGGGTAAATCTAAAGTTCTGTCCGGCGGATGTTGTTTATTTAACTCAGGATCTGTTTTGTAATCGTTTCATTTAAGCCCTAAGTACGCAAGAATTACAATGCATACTGCTCAGTTTCCGAATCAAATTAACAAAATCTCCCAGACAGCACTTTAGATTTGCCCCTCTTCTTTCGTTATATAAGGACATAACTTCTCTTAAAAACCACCTTTCGCTTGCGCAAGACGACAGTTTGCCATGCTTGTTTCGGGAAAATTTTCGCGGCTTTTGTTTGTTTTGAATTATTGTCTGAGAGATTCTCCTTTGTCTTCAGTCGTTAATTGCTTTGAATTGAGGTGTCAGTCAAACGCAACTGTTGCTATTGTATTACAAAATCTGCCCTAGTTCTTCTTATTGTTTGTAGCCTGCGTGCAGACTCTACAGCAGTGCGGACGAGGGAAAGGAGAAGAAAGCTGAAGAGTAGACTGTTGATGGAATATCTTATTGGAGACCTGAATTTTCTCTACGTGAAATTCGACTTCGTTGTTGCTTATAGTTTTGTTGAACAAGGGCAGATAATGTTACAAAAGGATATGCTATTTTTAACAAAGGAAGCCGCAAAAGTTTCCCACAAACCAAGGTCGCTAGCTCCCTTGTTATGTTTTGTGCATTCTAGAAATGGTTTTTGAGAGCAAACATCAGCATATATCGAGAGATTTGGGTGTAATTGAAACACTTACTGCTCAGCTTCTGAACAAAACGGGTAAAATACACGACGCAGATGTTCAGATGTTTAGATGTTCCTTCTTCTTTCGATATATGTTCATATTTGCTATTAAAAACCAATTCTGGCATTGTTTGGAATTACTGGATGAGAGAATTTCCTCTGTCTGCGATCATCAATTTTATTGCTTCAAATTCCGGCGTCATTCAAAAGCGGCTGATGCGATTGGCCCTGATGCCATTGTGTTATAAAATCTGTCCTTTTTAGACATAGCAATTTTCATATCTTATGTTTCTTCTTGTTCAAGGTTTTTATCAAACATCATTTGATGTAATGTGCTCAGCTTCTGGCCTAGGTAACTTAGATTTAAGTAGTAAATGTTTGATGTACCCTTAAATCTTAAAATCTAAAACTTGATCGACGTTTTTTCATTGCTTTCAGTGTTTTCGAAAACGAAAATTCCAGGAAACTCGCTTGTAGCTCTAGGACTGAAAACAAGAAACTTTGCAAAAATCCTAGAATCTAATTGGGATCTAATTCAGGCTTTCTGCTAAAGATTAAGTTATAAATCTTCAAAATCGGTCCAGTGTACGATTCATCGTGGACTGCCAAAAGTGCATAGTTTATTTTGGAATACCCGGTATATGAAGTAAACTTATCCGCTTTGATAAGAAAGTTTAGGTTGTCAAAATTTTGGTCGCATGGTTCTCAAAAGAGATTTTACAAAAATAGATTCACCTAAAAATCCTTCAAAACTGACGTAAAAGCCTTGATCAAATCAAGGGCGCCTACCTTGTAGGAAGTGCATTTATTTCCAGTCCTGCAGAGTAATTAATGCCCTGTGACCCAGTGCACAGAGTCAGTCCTGTCAAGGTCAAGATGACGTATGAATAACTTTGTGGTTTCAAATTCCTGTGTTGATGTAATACGAGATCAACTGTTATACGAGTTGGCCACAGGGAACTAGACAGCGTGATTTTTGATTGGTCAATACTAACATACGTTAGAATTTGAAAATCCTTGCAGGACTGAGTGACAGGACACCAATTACTCTGTGTACTGGGTCACTCTGGGCACTGGGTCACGGGTACAGTACAACATAGGACTCAAATCTTTAAAGAGGTCGGTGTAAAATTTTATTGCCGTTTTCTTTGAAATTAATAGCTTGGAAGGAACTTAGGGTTTTTTGCTGTAATTTTTTCAAAAATTTTCAAATTGCCGCCATTTTGAAAAAAATAAAGATATCATAAAATTTCCATGGCAGATTTACAGCCAAGTACCATAAGTTCCTTTCAAGCAATCCAATTCAAAGAAAATATAATAGAATTTTACACCGACCTTTTTATAGATTTGAAAGATTTGAGCCCTATGCTGTACAGTACTAGGAATAAACACATTTCTTTCAAGGTAGGCGCCCTTGATCAAATACTAGACTGACTACAATTCATCGTCAATTTCGATAATTACATCCATACATTTGATCCAAACCTCTTACCTGTTAGACTTGCCCTAAGTCTATTTCGTCAAAGAAAATTTCGTTAAAAAAATCGAAGGGAAAGTGATATACATTCCGGTAGACTTATTACAGTTGACGAAACAGACCAGCGGCAAGTCTACTCACCTGTTCACTCAAAATGTTTGAGCGAGCAATTCAATTCAACAGATAAGTAAGTGAACCAATTTTTACAGTTGCAAGTTTTGAGAAAAGCTGGAGCAAAGAGGGGAGTTGCAAACATGCTGATCACCAGCAGGCAATAAGGTTTCCTTGGCCACATAATACGGAAAAGGAATTAGAATACTTGGCGATTCAAGGTCAAATAGATGGGGAAATGGCAAGAGGCAGACAAAGATATAGGTATAAGAATAAGTCAAAGAACAAGCTAGATGGCTGTTGTATTGGAGAGGTATTTGCAGAAGATAGGTAGGAACCGAAAGATTTGGACTGAACTGACCGCCAAAACTCGCAACAAGCAGGGCTGAAGCAGGGCACATAAAGAACAATAGAAAGGCAGTTGCAAGCGAAAATTGGGGCGACTTATAATAAGTCTAATCCAACACGGCGTTGTTTCACTGTTTGGCAAAGACTAACACTTCTTTCGAATCACCCGATTGATCCTATTATGATCCTATGAAATGTGGGGACATGCCATGAAGCCGACCTCCACTGCAGTTTTTGGTGTCACTAACCAAAACCACTGCGGTTGAGGTCGGCTTTTCTGGCACAAGCTTGCTACATATGCCTAAGAGCACCATAGATAAATGCAAAGAGTAGTAACGAGTAATGAATAGAGTACATGATAAATGGCATCAATACTGGATACTGGCACTAACATACGGGCACAAAAATATTGTTTGATTATAAACCGCGTCTTGCCTTTGTCTTTTCTTTGTCAATACATGATCGCCAGCAACTAAAGTATGCACGTACCGAATATTTCAATGTAATGTGTTACTGTGGTTGATTTGTTTACTTGTCTATGTAAAGACATACTTGGGACTACGGTAAATGGATTACGACGTTCAATATCTCCTTATTAATACTTGTCCTCTCTAATTCATTTCTTGATTGATTAAACGATCCTTGATAAACAAAGAAAGTTATACATGATAGCCAGAAACTAAAGTTGTAAGCACCAAATAATTTAATGCATCAGTTTCGTTTATTTGTTTATTTGTTGATTTAAGAAACACTTGGGACTGGAATAAAAGATCGGCGGCGTTCACAATCTTTGGAGCTTGCAGTACTGGAAGATTTTCGCTTTACTGGACTTTCAGACCGACTACAGTTGGTACTTTCATTCCATGTTTTTGATGTGTTTTTCGCATTTACTTTTGATTCGGATGATACAAATCTCAAGGCACTATGCATGAAATTTGCAGCTTTTTCAGTGATTGATTCGACTCCTTTCTTCGATTTTTTCCCTGCCCCGATACTGTTTTTTGACTCTTTACGGTTATATTCCTCACCTTTGGAACTTGATTTTGGTTTTCTCATTTTGATGACGATTTTACGTTTTTTCTTCTTCAAGGTACCTTGCTCTTCAAATGGCTCGAGTACTTCTGTATTTTCATTCTTGTCTAAAAACTGGTATTTGTTATCTCCTGGTAATGTGTCCATTTCAATACTTTTACTGAGAGAGTTCTGATGCCTTTCATCTAAAGGTTCATCGCCATCCAGGGACAACTGATGCTGTATATATACCTTATTTTCAAAAGCACGTGGAAGAGTGTTACACATACCATATCGATCTGAAGCTTCATTGATTTCCCTTCTTGGTGTTGCATCATTGCTACTATCTTCATCAGCTGGATCTTGACTGGCAGATGCGAGACCATTATGTTTAATTTCATCATTTTCGCAGCTATTTTGTGTTTCTTTATCCTTCACCGACGCTACGTTGCCTTGATTACTGCTGTTATGTTTGCGCAGTTGACTCGATGGCATTGATGTTTTTCTTGCCACCTCATCCATTTCTTGCGCTTCTTTTTTCTTCGTTTGGTTTTTCCTTGGCGTTCTTGGCAACGTTCCGTAGACTGAAACATCACCTTGCCTGAAAGACCCAATACGGCTAACAGGCCTTGGAATTTCGCTCCTGCTGCCTGGCCTCAAAGAACTACTGCGGCTAACTGTCCTATTGTCAGTCTCTGGTTGGCTCTGCCTTCTTTTGACGACGCTATTGGCACGCGAAACTGGCCTAGGTGGCTGCTTTTTGTTGCTTCCTTTTTCGAAGGTATTTTCTCTGCTATATGTAGATGCTGTATTAGAAGACGCATCAATTCGCTTGCCTCTCGTATTGGCCGGACACTTTGGTGACCTTTTCCTAACAGGAGAACCAGATACATCCGAGCGTGGTGACCGAATAGGTGACTGTCTTGGGCTGCAGTTAACCAAATCCGGACTAATACAGGAATGTCTTGTCTGAGATGACTTATCTTTTGTGACATTTCTCGGCAATGTGCTACTTCTGACGCCATCAACCTTCTCACTAGTTGAAGCACGTCTTTGAATTATGGTTTGCTTTGGCTTGCTGCCTTCTGATGTTTTTTTACTCTTAAATCCCCTTGGTAATGTTGCATTGGAACCAGAGGTCTGTTTCATTTTACTTGCTTGTTTTTGTGGACTTTTTTCATTGCCTTGAGATCCTATATCAATTGCAATTTTTCCAGCAATGTTTACCCATCCCGTTGGATCATAAAAAACCGGTCGATCGTCCCGCTTTAACAACTGAACAGTAGTTTTTTCCTCATTCCCTTTGACATTGCACTCAATGTTGTCGCTAGCTAAATCAAAAACTTCCACTGAAGCAAAGTCTTCAGACGAGTCTCGTACGAATGATTCACTAGCATTCATGTCTATACTGTTGTCAAGGCTACTTGGAACGTCATCTCTTCCTTGAGATTCAAAGAAGCTTTTAGCCATAAAGAATCTATCATGGCGATTATCAAAGTCCATCGCTCCTCCGGGAATCGGTGTGCAATCTCTTGAATCATCCGTACCAGAAATTTCACTGGTAATTTGAGGCTTAAAGTGGGATTTTCCATCATCAGGCATAACTTTATGACTTCTATCTCTGTGCAGAGTTGAATTTTCTTTATCGAATGAAGGTGCCTCATTTCTAAATCTCGATAAAAACGTGGTAGATTCAGAACTAAAGTGTTCATCATCTTTCTCGAATTTCCTTTCAATCTTTTTACAAATCTTTGCTTCGTCATCTTCAAGATTATTATTCATGTCACCTATCAGAGTTTCTTCACTGCTACTTCTATCTAAGAAACATTCTTCTGGTCGAAGCCAGATTGTCACAGCGCTCATAAAGCTCTCTTCGGCATCGTAAAATGCATCGTCTTGGGAATTGGTTGGTTCATCTTGAGTAACGTTGCAAGAATTGTTATTCTCAGGAGTTGGTTGGTTGTAATTTTCTCCGTTCTGAGTGATGTTGCAAGAATTGGTATTCTCAGGAATTGGTTGGTTGTAATTTACTCCGTTCTCATTCTCTTTCCAAGAACTGCATGCATATTTGCTTACATCTTCAGAAAGTGAGCCATCAATGTTTGTCATCGCATCGGAACCTTGTCGTGTCGTAGGCAACTGACATCTAAGGTCTATGTCTTCTATGTCATCTTGTCGAACATATCTCAATTGTACCTCTTCGGTGTCATCATCATTCTCGACTTTACTGTCTGGATCACAGACTTTTCTCTCATATAGACTACCAGAGATAATTTCAAAATGACACAGTTGCTCGTCATACGTTTGCACTACAGTGACAGGCCCTTGGTTGACGCTTNTTTTCTCCGTTCTGAGTAATGTTGCAAGAATTGTTATTCTCAGGAATTGGTTGGTTGTAATTTACTCCGTTCTCGTTCTCTTTCCAAGAACTGCATGCATATTTGCTTACATCTTCAGAAAGTGAGCCATCAATGTTTGTCATCGCATCGGAACCTTGTCGTGTCGTAGGCAACTGACATCTAAGGTCTATGTCTTCTATGTCATCTTGTCGAACATATCTCAATTGTACCTCTTCGGTGTCATCATCATTCTCGACTTTACTGTCTGGATCACAGACTTTTCTCTCATATAGACTACCAGAGATAATTTCAAAATGACACAGTTGCTCGTCATACGTTTGCACTACAGTGACAGGCCCTTGGTTGACGCTTTCTTGATTGTTGTTATTCACAGGATTAAGGTCAAGAAACCCAGCTTTAACCATGATTAGTTTGAGTGCATCTGTAAGGCTGTCAAGTGAATTGATTCTCTCGTGTAAGGCATCAATTATACGCACTTCTGCTTTTCGAACATCATTTGAAAGCGCCTGCATGTCGACATTCGAATTAGAAATGTCATGCACCAATGGCTCTAATGCTTTCGTATTTCCATACTCTTTCTCAAGAAGACACCTTCCACTTACCAATGCCATTTTAGCTGAATGAAGCTCTTGCAGCTCTTGATGAAACTCTTGGCTTAGTTTTGTCAACCATCGAAGGTTTTGCGTCAGCATCGAGTTCTCAATCCTGACTTCTTCTGGTTCTTTCTTGGTGACTTTATTATCAATAGAGGCTCCTGCTTGGCTCCCATGCCTTGAAACAGCTCTGCTTCGCAGTTTGTTCATATCCGATTTCATTACTGATCGTATATGCCAGAGTGAATTGATTTCTTTCAATGTTTTTGTCTGTTCAAGCATGTAATAGTATTTTGCCATTAAATCAGCCAAGGCAAGTTCAAGCTGTCCGATTTCTTTCGTGACAACTTCAGCTTTCAACACTTGTTCTTTCTCGTGATTCTCTGCACCGAAACCTTTCTTAAATGTCTTCGCGTTATCATGCTTGACAATCAAAAACTTCATTTCGTTACGCAATAACTTTGCATCTTTCTTCAGAAGAACGAGATCACCACGAAGAAGGGAGCGTTGGTTAAACATTTTCAGCACTAAGTTGTCATATTTGCTACCAATACTGCGCAAATCTGCCGAAATGTTGTTCCTGAAACACTCGCTGTTCATCTCCTCGAACCCACTTTCGACGTTTCGCATCCATTCTTTCGATACGGTGAAGTCTGAGCGTGATCGTCTCACAAAGGAGCCGACGCTGCGTCGCTTTGTCCTTCGTAGCGACATTTTGATGTGTCTTCGTTAAAATGTTGTGAATGTGGCAAGATTACATTTTAATGCCGCTGCCATGTTGCCATGCTGCCATGCCCAGCAAATGAAAACAGTATCAGATATCAGAGCTGCTTCAATTTTGTATTGATGTCGAAATGTGACGTTTGATAAATCAGTTACAATACCTTTTGAAGTTTGACTCGCCATCTTACGTCAAATTGAGGGACTCCAATCCTGCGTGAAGAAACAGAAATTATTTGAATTTATTATCGAGGATTCAAGTATATAAAAATTCCTTTAATAGAAATAGATCGTCTCTAGGGACTTGTAACTGTTCAATAATTCATTTCACAAGACACATTCTTAGTGTGTTGCATACCAGTAATCAGTGAATTGATGAATTCAATTACGATGATATTAGATTTTGTAAATTTCATTTCGGTGAGAATTTCAGAAACCTGGTGTAAATTGAGAATCTTTAAGCCCATCGCTAATTGATTAGAAGTAATTTAAGAAGGATATACATGAATCTGTCCTTGATATACATTGATGTAAAAAGAATCTGAAGTTATTGATGACAAAAATTTACGAAACTAAATCTATAAAAACTACCTGATAGGAATAGCATGAAACCCAGACGAAACGAGCAAAAATTCTGGCTGAACATATAAGATTTGCTTGCAAAGTAAAATGTCTATCTATTGGCCACGTTGTAAAACATTAATTAGTAAAAATTTTTACTTGCGACAAGCTGAGTTTTTTGGAACTTGTTCAAAAACAATGCCATCAATTCTGCTCAATTCAATGCACTAAGCAATGTTATACCTTGTATAGTATCTTACCATGAAAGAGACGCATTCTTGGCTGTAGTCTGTTTTTATATATTCATAAGATGTTACATTACATGCTACCTACTATACTTTCTAATTACTTTTCTACTATACAACACTACAGGTACGATACCACAGGCAGCAAAAGACAATGACTACGCCCGTGGCCATTAACAAAAAACAAGCACATAATTGAAGATTAAGTAAAACAGCTGCAAAAAGCCAATTAACTACTGACAAAATACTGGGAACTGTTTCACATTTAATGTAAGGTCAGCATGGGCGCACGATGCTGAACCAGAGGAACCCCGGACGAGAGAACAACAATGGCAGAAATTTCTACAACCACTACTATGGTCTCCCTCCTGTAGTCTCTTCTTGGGAATGCCAAATCTGCAGGCACGTTGCAGTCTGACAAGAACTAAGTTAGATGGTTTTGGATGACTAATCTGGAATCGATTCAATGGCGAATTTAAAGTCGATTTAGGGGGCAAGTGGGGGCAACTGCCCCCTTCACAATGAAAAGTCAGCCACAATGACCCTGGCGCACTCCTTTCAGTCCAACTCATTTCCTTTCAGATTGCAACGTGCCTGCAGATTTGGCATGCCCAATAGACCTTTTAGCTATTCTGAAAAGAATCAGAATCGAACGATATTTCGCTACATTTTGTAGAATTTGCGAATGTGCACAATAGTGATAGGATCTCTAACGCCACTCGATCGAACGTCGCCCATAAAAATGTATAAAAATAACGCTCGATCCAGGCTCTTTTGTAGAATAGCTAAAAGGTCTATTGCTACAATCAAATTCAAATTTAGATTAGAATGCTAAAAAAACATTTTTCCTCAGATTCAAAATTTAAGCATATTTTTATCAAAAATTTCTGCTGAAAATATTTCAATATTTGTAGAATAGAAAACTCGAAAGATTGGTACAGTCACTCAGTATATCAAAAAGAGAATGTTTTAGACATTCGTTTTAGTATTCTCCGATGATTCTGATTACCATAAGCTAAATAAAAAATTGCTACTCTAAAATTGCGACCATAAGCTAACTCCAAAATTACTACTCCAAAATTGCGACCATAAGCTAACTCCAAAATTACTACTCCAAAATTGCGACCATAAGCAAACTCCAAAATTGCTACTCCAAAATTGCTACCATAAGCTAACTCCAAAATTGTTACTCCAAAATTACTAACATAAGATAACTTCAAAATTGCTACTCCAAAATTGCCACCATAAGCTAACTCCAAAATTGCTACTCCAAAATTACTACCATAAGTTAACGCCAAAATTGCTACTCCAAAATTGCTACCATAAGCTAACTCCGAAATTGCTACTCCAAAATTGCGACCAAAATCTGACTCAAAAATTTCTACTCAAACTGAATCAAAGCACTCTAAGCATAAATTCACTGCAAAATTCATTCTCATCGCAAAATTTTACAAATTTGCAACACTTACCGATAATCTGTGTGCATTTGAGTCTCTAATTGTGCCACAGTCACATTTCGAAAATCACACTACAAATAAAACTGAGAATGTTTTAGAATCATTCCAGCAAGTTTCCCAATCTAACAAGTCTTCCGATATGTGTGATCAAGAATCTAGCGATTTGAGTTAAATTTGGTGGCAAAGATTGAGTTAAAATTGATGAGTACAAGAATAGACTGGTATCACGGGGGTCATATA
>REGL01001624.1:40166-72823 GCA_004194395.1 Aurelia aurita complex sp. Pacific
CCCTTTTCTGTATGAGAGCTTTTCCACTTCATCCACAGAAATTCCTAAATTTAGGTTTATTTGCTTCTTTACACAGTCTAGCGATGCTTTCTCGCGTCTGCCTTTCAGCATTCTAACCGTTCATTAATATCGTTGCAGATCTATTCTTGCCAGTATGTTTTGGGCAAAATCTGAGAAGGCTTTTCAACGTGTCAAACTCTACTTAGACAACTGCATCAGTGACAAAACAGATACAAAGGGAATTCAATTCTATGTTAATAATCGACTTGTGTGTTTTCCAACACTCTTTCAATGGTATTGTACGTCTTATAAATCAGTTTACCGTTTGAACGAGGATACCAGGACACTACGTGTATCAGGGCATACTACCCGAATAGGTAGATTGCTAGATGTAGATTGATAGATGATGCATCATTTACCTTGAATTTCTGAGTCATCATTCAACTCTTGCTAAAATCTTTCTCAGTAAAAGTCTTGCATCAACAGCAGCCCACCTTTTCAGCAGCCCAGCCTTTCAGATGGGCTGTTGACGCAAGACTTAACAGCTCACCCAAAATGTCTTTTTAATACTTTCGGTTAAACAGGCCTGCCTTATATCCGCGTCTATTCGGTAATCATTTCTCAACTGCACAAGTCTCATTGGTAATTAACAGCTATTCTTCAAGCTGTTTATCACTACTGTGAAGGTGTGAAGGTAGTGTATCCACAAAGGGACCGCCAAAAAACACGAAACCTCGTAGATCCAGGAATTATATGAATAATTAAATCTGCTTAGTAAACAGCGAGTATTCTAAATAAACAAACAACTTAAATGCTGTTAGGCATCAGGACCACAAAACACAAGCACGAAAACGACATAAACGTCATTTTTAAGTATTGGAAGGTTTCCGACTACTCTTAAACTTTCAGCAAAAATGATGCGATTTTTTTGTGGCGAACAACAATCTTGTCCCAATCTTTAGCGAATTGTAGCCACAATTTTGCAATTTTTGACACGATGTTGGAAAACCATGAAAGCAAGCACATACGACATTAACACCTGAATATGAGTGGGGTCCTGTGGCAGTGGCAATCTTTACCGCAAGAAATAAATCACGCAAACACTCTTCCCATTTCTAAAAAACAAATTAGACGTTGGAATGGTAATAAATACAACTGTACACTCTGCAAAACATACATCCCGAAAGTTGTGTTTCTAACAGGATAGACAATTAGCTTGTACTTTTTCCTGTAATATATATTGCACATTTAATAGCTCTTTTTCCTTACATTGTAGATTGTAAATATGTTATAAAGTAGGCCTTAACCCT
The DNA here is from genome assembly GCA_004194395.1 of Aurelia aurita complex sp. Pacific. Taxonomy (NCBI): domain Eukaryota; kingdom Metazoa; phylum Cnidaria; class Scyphozoa; order Semaeostomeae; family Ulmaridae; genus Aurelia; species Aurelia aurita complex sp. Pacific. The sequence goes on from REGL01001624.1 coordinate 41,477, forward strand.
ATTTTGGTGGGGGGGGGTAGACTTTTTGTTATAACTCTGCCAGGAGAACAATTACGGCCCGGAAACTTTCTGACTTTTTGCTGCTACTTATCATGCAACGACTCAAGAAGTTTCATAAACATATTTTGACAAATGAGGGGGAGGGAAACAATTTTCCGGACCTAACTCTGTCAAAATCGCCAATTCATAAATATTAATTTTCGCGAAAAAAGTAGCAAAATTACAATATTTTGCAAAGATATTTTGCAGGGTAATGTTATTTGATGTAATCGATCATAATTTTCATTTTTGGATGGAAATTATGCTTCCAATTAAATTTTATCGCATTTTTCCTGATTTTGACCGATTTTGCCACTTTTCTTGACCACATAAAGAAAAATGCTGACGCAAGCAATAATGGCGGCTAATATTAGGTTGATTTTTGTATTTTCATAATGTACATGCCTGGGGCTATTAGTGCACCAAATTTGGTTGCTCTATCTATTTCCAATCAATAGTAAGTAGGGGGACTTCCAACCAAAATAGGACGTGTCAGATAGCCCAACCACTATAGCGTTAATTTGCTGTGAATTAGCAATTTCAAATTCTTGCCTATTGTAAATAAAGTAATGATGATGATGGTGATGGTGATGATGATGATGATGATGATCCAAAAGAGTTTGCCGTTTGTCTCTAGGTAATTAATCGTTCTTCAAACAAAACTGCGTACAGTAAGGGTCTCTTTAAACCGTAAGTAAGAGCCATTCTTGACTGCAATAACTAATTTTTCATTTTCAAATCGGTATTCTAATGTTGTTTCATAGCTACATCATTTCTGCCAGTCAAACTGAGTCGAACTAAGTTCACACGGTACTAGTATAATTCAAAACGAAGCAAGTTACCATGGATAGACCTTGCTCACACAAAACAGCAGAAATTGTGCTGGCAGGATTTGAAACCGGCAGAATTAGAAAACGGAACTCTAACTGGCACAATTTGTAAACAGCGTCGTATGAACAATCGAAAACGACGAAAAAGGAACATATTGGCTAATTTTGAAAGGATATTAATTGTTTCTTTAAGCCTTGATAAATTTCTTTGTCATAAAAATTTTTTCAGAGTTTCAAAATTTTAAATTCTCCTTATCGCGGGGAGTGAAAATAAATTGGTAGTGGCTTCTGCGGAGCAGCTATAAATCTATATTTTCTGTTTTTAAGATTTTTAATAGAAGAGACTTCAACTTAAAGGTTGACACCAAGTTTGAGTAAATCTGATCAGTAGTTGCTGATTTATGGAGCAAGAAAGTCAAAATTATTGGCTGCCTCAAAACCAGAGGATTCGGTATTCTCCATTACATGTTAAAATCAACGAAATTGATTGAAAAACCATACTTAGCACAGTTTCCTGATGTTCATAAGTGAAACAGGCAGTCATAGATTGGATTTTGTGATGACCAAACAAGGGCAGATTTTGTAANGTAGATTGCTAGATGTAGATTGATAGATGATGCATCATTTACCTTGAATTTCTGAGTCATCATTCAACTCTTGCTAAAATCTTTCTCAGTAAAAGTCTTGCATCAACAGCAGCCCACCTTTTCAGCAGCCCAGCCTTTCAGATGGGCTGTTGACGCAAGACTTAACAGCTCACCCAAAATGTCTTTTTAATACTTTCGGTTAAACAGGCCTGCCTTATATCCGCGTCTATTCGGTAATCATTTCTCAACTGCACAAGTCTCATTGGTAATTAACAGCTATTCCTCAAGCTGTTTATCACTACTGTGAAGGTGTGAAGGTAGTGTATCCACAAAGGGACCGCCAAAAACGAGAAACCTCGTAGATCCAGGAATTATATGAATAATTAAATCTGCTTAGTAAACAGCGAGTATTCTAAATAAACAAAAACTTAGATGTTGTTAGGCATCAGGACCACAAAACACAAGCACGAAAACGACAACGACATAAACGTCATTTTTAAGTATTGGAAGGTTTCCGACTACTCTTAAACTTTCAGCAAAAATGATGCAATTTTTTGTGGCGAACAACAATCTTGTCCCAATCTTTAGCGAATTGTAGCCACAATTTTGCAACTTTTGACACGATGTTGGAAAACCATGAAAGCAAGCACATACGGCATTAACACGTGAATATGAGTGGGGTCCCATGGCAGTGGCAATATTTACCGCAAGAAATAAATCACGCAAAACACTCTTCCCATGTTTAAAAAACAAATTAGACGTTGGAATGGTAATAAATACAACTGTAAACTCTGCAAAATATACATCCCGAAAGTTGTGTTTCTAACAGGATAGACAATTAGCTCGTACTTTTTCCTGTAACATATATTGCACATTTGAATAGCCCTTTTTCCTTACATTGTAGATTGTAAATATGTTATAAAGTAGGCCTTAACCCTATTTTGATGATTTAGACTTTTTGTTATAACTCTGCCAGGAGAACAATTACGGCCCGGAAACTTTCTGACTTTTTGCTGCTACTTATTATGCAACGACTCAAGAAGTTTTATAAAAATATTTTGACAAATGAGGGGGAGGGAGACAATTTTCCGGACCTGACTCTGTCAAAATCGCCAATTCATAAATATTAATTTTCGCGAAAAAAAGTAGCAAAATTACAATATTTTGCAAAGATATTTTGCAGGGTAGTGCTATTTGATGTAATCGATCATAATTTTCATTTTTGGATGGAAATTATCCTTTCAATTAAATTTTATCACATTATTCCTGATTTTGACCGATCTTGCCACTTTTCTTGACCACATAAAGAAAAATACTGACGCAAGCAATAATGGCGGCTAATATTAGGTTGATTTTTGTATTTTCATAATGTACATGCCTGGGGCTATTAGTGCACCAAATTTGGTTGCTCTATCTATTTCCAATCAATAGTAAGTAGGGGGGCTTCCAACCAAAATAGGACGTGTCAGATAGCCCAACCACTATAGCGTTAATTTGCTGTGAATTAGCAATTTCAAATTCTTGCCTATTGTAAATAAAGTATTGATGATGATGGTGATGATGATCCAAAAGAGTTTGCCGTTTGTCTCTAGGTAATTAATCGTTCTTCAAACAAAACTGCGTACAGTAAGGGTCTCTTTAAACCGTAAGTAAGAGCCATTCTTGACTGCAATAACTAATTTTTCATTTTCAAATCGGTATTCTAATGTTGTTTCATAGCTACATCATTTCTGCCAGTCAAACTGAGTCGAACTACGTTCACACGGTACTAGTATAATTCAAAACGAAGCAAGTTACCATGGATAGACCTTGCTCACACAAAACAGCAGAAATTGTGCTGGCAGGAGTTGAAACCGGCAGAATTAGAAAACGGAACTCTAACTGGCACAATTTGTAAACAGCGTCGTATGAACAATCGAAAACGACGAAAAAGGAACATATTGGCTAATTTTGAAAGGATATTAATTGTTTCTTTAAGCCTTGATAAATTTCTTTGTCATAAAAATTTTTTCAGAGTTTCAAAATTTTAAATTCTCCTTATCGCGGGGAGTGAAAATAAATTGGTACTGTCGAATTTTTGCCGTTTCCATTCTGTGCCGGTATCGTGTGAACAATACTGGGTGTCCCAAAAAACATGTGCACTGTTTGAGTGGCTTCTGCGGAGCAGCTATAAATCTATATTTTCTGTTTTTAAGATTTTAAATAGAAGAGACTTCAACTTAAAGGTTGACACCAAGTTTGAGTAAATCTGATCAGTAGTTGCTGATTTATGGAGCAAGAAAGTCAAAATTATTGGCTGCCTCAAAACCAGAGGATTCGGTATTCTCCATTACATGTTAAAATCAACGAAATTGATTGAAAAACCATACTTAGCACAGTTTCCTGATGTTCATAAGTGAAACAGGCAGTCATAGATTGGATTTTGAGATGACCAAACAAGGGCAGATTTTGTAATACAATAGCATGAGTTGCTTTTGTTGACACCTCAATTCAAAGCGATTAGCGATTGCAGATAAAGGAAATTCTCTCAACCAACAATTCAAAACAAGCAAAGCCGCAAAAGTTTCTTTGAAACCCAGGTAGCTAGCTCGCTTGTTGTGCATTCCAGAAATAGATCGCTAATCGCTTTCAATTGAGGTGTCAACAAAAGCAACCCGTGTTATTGTATTACAAAATCTGCCCTTGTTTGATAACCATGAATATTCAATATAGCTAGGGTGGCAAGGATTGATGATGTGCAACTGAAGCGCTGCAGGCCATGAAAAGCGTCCATTGCCAAAAATATTGCGTTCTGCAGGCTGCCTGGTTAATATTCTTGAGTTCTGTGGTCATTAATTACTCTCAAATGTGTATCCTCGCACACTGTAAAGTTTAAGATCCATGTGATGCTAAAATTCAAGTCATAAGGTTAAGTACTGAGACAAAATCTTCTGGTTTTGATGCAAACAATGATTTTGACTTTTGTTCTCAATAGATCAGCAACAACGAATTTAATCAACGTTCTTTACAAGCTCGTAAGATTCTTCAAGACTCAAAACATTCAAACAAAAAAGTCACTAATTCCTGCCTGCGAGAACTGATTATTCGTTTTCACATTGGTATTCTAATGTTACTTTGTTGCTAAGTTACTTTCTGGTATTCAAATGTTAAATATTCTCACCACTGATAGAAAAAAAATTTTTACTCCATACAAACTCATTTGTTCCTTGAAGATCAGGGAGCTTCAAAGAAAAAATTAAAAAAAGGATATCTTCACTGATTCCTCCGTGCGAACCGTATTTCTCCTTTTTGCATTGACACTAATGTTATACGATCGTTAAATCAAATTGCGAAAAACTGCAAGTTTTCTTCCTGAGCTGCATTAATGTATTGCAACAAATAATTTGAGACTAAATCTAAAAACATTAAAAACTACCCTTTCTACTTGCTTAGGACCCGTTCATATGGGGGCGAGCCAGCCCACTTGCCGGGCTGGAGGTTTTTGCCGAGACCTCACCTTATCCCTGTTTCCCATTCAAAGTTTGTTGTCTGTTCATATGAGCAGGCGGGCTGGCCCGGTAGGCGAGATCTCACTCAAGTACTGCCGGGATCCCGCTTGGCGAGATCAAAATTTTCCCATATGAACACTCCAGCCCGCCTGCCGAGACGAAAACGTATCTGCTGCGCATGTGTGGGCATGGAAAACAATCCCATGAACGATGGCACGTGACCAATTCCATCCCAGTAGGCGGGATGGATTTTGCCATGTGAACAGAATGCGAAATCAGCTCACTTAGCGGGCCAGCCCGGTAAGCGGGCTGGCTCGCCTCCATATGAACAGGCCCTTAGAAACAAGTTCGTCCTGTGCCATATGTACATCATTTTCAATCCTACAATATTGCCCCAATAACTTGAAATGGACATTATAATATATGCAATGTTGTCCAAAAGAATGTCCTTCAAATTTAGTCCAAAAAAATTCAAAAATAAAGGAGCTAGTACTCATCCTTGTTTCACTTCCTTTCTCATGCAATGCTTGAAACCTGCCCATTTTCTTAGAGATGGAAATTTCTGAAAATTGAAAGAAACTTTCAAAAGTAAACAATATATTTTCATATTTGTTGACAACCTCCTTTGAAGGATGTCCACAGAGAGTTAGACACTGCAGTTATGCTTCAGCTTGTGTGTTTCTTCGTAGGATTCTTCATAGGTTTCTTCGTAGGTGTTTCAATTTAAGAGGGAGGCTTGTTACCAGATCTCAATTATCTAACTATTGAACAAGAAATCAGTTAGATCTGGACACCCCAAGACAGAACCTAGAATTCTCCAAAAGCAGTTTTTTTTACTCTGGTGCTAAGACGTGGAATGAAATCCCATTAGAAATCAGCATGAGTTCCACATTAGCATATTCAAAAGGAAACTAATGGAATTCCTAAACAATTAGCATCCTTCCCGAAGCACGATCCCTAGGAAGATCAGCAAATTTGTAATATATTATTTGTAAATAGATGTTTATTTTGCATAGGAATAGTTCTTTTTTAGCTGATAGGGTTTTTGTTTTTAAATATGATAAAATAAAAAATTAAAATAAAATTGATACCGTTCTGCAGCGGAGGTTTCGAAAGACCGAAAGGAAGGAAGAGTATCGTTCCTTGCCTTCCATCACCTTCGCTACCCTATCTGCAATAGCACCGGGTGAGCCAGAAAAAAGTTCCCATTTTCGAAAATTCGTAGCACCACAAGTACTCAATGGATTTAAATGATTCCAATTCTAGTTAAAAGCCAAAAGATGAAACTATTTTTGTGATTTTTCTCGTCTTCTTACGAGCACTGCAAATATAGGTAAATGCAACTTTTCAAAAATTTCATGTTGCAAAATGACCGAAAAGGGCCTAAAACACTTGATCAAATCATTGGGACGCTCCTCGCACAGAACAATACACACAGGCGTTTCACCTTTGTCAAGAGTCATAAGACATAGATTTTCAAACAGATACTAAAGAATTTTAATCCCATGGCAATAGATGTGCAGGCGATATCTCTCACCCATGAGAAATTGCATTTTCTCTGTTGTTCTGAGCGAGGAGTCCGTCATGATTTGATCAAGCATTTTAGGCCTTTTTCAGTCATTTTGTAACCATCAAGTTTTTGTAAACTTGAATTTATCAATTTTTCCAGTGCTCTTAAGAAAGTGAGGAAAATCACAAAAATTCTTCGATCTTTTGGCTGTCAAGAAAATATTGATTCATTCGAATCCATTTACCACTCTCGATGCTATGAATTTTCAAAAGTGGGAACTTTTTCCTTGCTCACCCGATATATAAAGATTTCCTCTGCAAAAAAATGGAGCTGCCACACCACAATCAAGCACAAATTTGGTGCCTAACCACCCATGGGATGTCATTATGACATGTGCTGATGTCGAAGCCAAATCTACAGCGTCAGGAACACATAATGGTCTCATGGGTTGGAGAAGGTTTTGAGAACAATAGATATTGATGAAGTTAACCAATTAATTTTACTGGTAATTCTCTGTCTGCTCATTCAAGAGTGAGGAAGGTTTTTAGCTATTAAATTTTGGCTAAAGAAAGATGTATAACTTTTCTAGACTTTTTGAATGAACAGCCTTAGGAATTTTACAACCACAGATGTAGGAACCAGGGAGAACAATGCCCCTTCAAGTTTTCAAAAGTGTCCTATTTCACCGCTAAACCACCCTTTTCCTCAGCCTTTTTTAGTTTAAAAGTGCCCTTTCAGTAATAAAAGTGGTCTTTTTGAGAGATGTGCCCCGTTCAAGTGGAAGCTATTTGGATAATTATCTATACGGTACGCCATTTGCTATTGTTAACGAATAACGAATCAGATTCCAGAATAAATACTGGAATCTGATTCGGAGATTTGGAATCCCCTTGGAATTCCTAGATGTTCTAGGTTAGCAGTGGAGAGGAAGCGCGGAGAAAAAGCATAATCCAAGAAAACACTGAGCTAAACTCAACTGTGGAGGGCACCAGACATGATAAAAAATAACTGAATGTTTCACGGAACTTTTAAGTCCTTCCTGAAATAATTCTATCAGTATGAGGGATAAATTCTAGCTGCAAAAGGCCAGAGAAAGGAACAAAATTTACTTGTATGAAGATAAAGTAAGTTCCTTATTTTGGTTATATTCATGGTCGTAATCGGTGCATTGTGCCTCGTACCCGCACTCCCAGGCTCGCTTCCAACCAGTCAATATTTTGATGCAATATCAGCGACAGATATCGATTCGCTGAATAGAAGTGATACGACGCTGGCAACGAAGTAATCAACACCTGTAAAATAACACTAATTCCGTACTGCTAATTACAGAAATGAATGATGATCTGTAGAGCAAACAATTGGAAAATTTGTTATCAACAAGACATTGCATGTCGCTATTCATGATGAGGAACTCTCGCCAAAACCTGTCCAAAAGCTCGTAGCAAGACAAACTGCATAATCCCAGCCAAGTTATCGCACAAACAACGACCAAATTTAATTGCAGCGATAACTACAATCATGTGATCAGTCTAGCTGGTACTATTAAAAGGAAGTCAAAAACGAAGGTTTTTCAACGAGATTCATCATGAAAGAGAGGCTTGACATTGAAATAAGATCAATAACTTACCCCAAATCCTCGTTTGAGTCTGTCTTTCATGATACCAATGAATTCAACATAACTTAGTTTGCCATCACCTAGAATGTAATATTCATTTCACTTATGTTCAAAACAACTGGATTCCAATGTAGCATTGCTTACCAATCAATAGCAGACAGAAAGATTTTTACCGACACTCATGTTTTTCTGTATGAAAGGCTCAATCCTTCAAGATAAAGAAACAGTTCTTCTTGGATTGAAAAGATAAATTGTAGCTTTAATGATCTAATAAGGCAACTCAAAGTATTTTTTACACTGTACCGGGTTAATCAAAGATAACCTAATGCGTTTGGTAGGCTGCGGAATAAAAAGTATGTGGCTGATCTTAAAATGCTCCTCTATCAGTCAAAGGCTAACTTAGACGTGAAAATTTTGTTTGGTGAAATCAATCACGACTCAGAAATTAGACAAATGCTGGTAAGGGGATTTTATGGGAACAAGAATTTCACAAGAACTGCCATTGACATTTAAAGGGAGTACAAAGACCAGCATGCTTGGCATGAAGTCAGCAACTTGCTCTGCACAGCTTCCAGAACAACTGACAGTACGAAATTCACAAAACAACAACAAACGATGGCAAAGGCTGCTGGTCTTTGTACTCCCTTTAAAGTCTGTTCCTAAACAGACAAATGTTCTCAATTCATGTTTCAATGGCAAGCAAATCATTGACTACGACAGATAATTTTCGTTTCCATACAAACCCGTTTCCAGCTTTTTCCATACTTTGGGTCCAAAAGATGATTTTACGAAACAAAAGTTTCGCATCTAGGTTAGCCTTTGGCTGACATATTCGCGTTTTAGTTTCATGTATCTGCGATGTACTTTTTATTCCATAGCCCACCAAACGTTTTGATTTCTTTTTTATACATTCTGCTAAAAATTTACAATACATATTTACTTAATTACTATACTTACAAGCTACTCTACTCTACTACAAGGACAAGACCACGGGAGCAATAACTATGTCTACCCACAATTTCTTTTACTCACCTGGTATACTAAAATGATGGTTTTAAATCCAAAAGGGCTACTCTGTCGGATCGTTGGTTTTACTTTGTATTGGTTTACGTGATGATGTTGATAACAGCATAGCAGGCAGATACTACATTTAAACCACAAAGTGTCCCCAAAAATACTCCCGTTTAAAACCCCCGAAATTCAGTTATGGAACTTATCATTAAAGTTTCGTTTTGATCTCTTTTGTCAATGATCCAAATATATCTAAACATCATAAAATATTTGTTTTCATTGCTTAAAGAGTATAAAATGACTCACCGAAAAACCATATTCTAACCTATACTTATTAAGCAATATCATAAATCTCGCCCATGAGCCATGATGTCGAGATTTTTCACCATCCCTTCAAGTCTAAAATGATAGTTTGCGTCTCTCTGACATTTGTGGCCAAACTAGAAGCTTAGTACACGAAAATCATCTTATCTGGTAATCATCAATCAGTGCTTTTACAGAATTCTTCAAAACCAGGCCGCCCTAAAAAGAGGTAAAATTGTAAAGCCAATTACAAGATCAGCTATGCCTGGAAAGATAATTTGGTCTTTGATCTACTTGTCAGGAAAAGAAATTTGGAGATCGGCCTTGCATTTAAATGTTGACGATTTTTCAAACAGGAGTACTTATTTTTGAACACCCGCTGGATATGAAATCCGAATTATAAATTCAATTTGAAAATGCTTTCTAAGATCTTACCATCAATATCAAACAGCTGGAAGACAACATTAATGACATGTGGGTCAATATCCTCACCAGTTGATACTTTGATAGCACGGATGAATGCATCTACGATGGAAGAATTGTAAAATGGAAGTGTTGGCGGGAAAGCGAAAATCGAAGTACAAGGATTGCAACGATCATCATTCTGTGATGCTGCAATGCCTCGTACTTTAGAAAAACATATCATAATTTGATTACACATTGCAGGGAGCATTTGGGAATCAATAAAGCTGGTCAGAAAGTGAGTCCTTTGAAACCTTATATCCAACACTGAGAGTAATAGAGCCTGTCTAAAGTTTTTTAAAAAGGAATTGAAGATATAGATGTTTGATAGTACCTTGACCAATTGGCTCGTGCATCATGTTAAACATTCTCATTGCCACAGTAAAGTCATCTATGTTGTTGAGAAATCTGTTGAATGATTTGAAATCTTCTAGGCTGACTCCCTGGAAATGCGAAAATGATAAAATTAAGCATCTCATCTTCTTTATCTCATCTACAGGAAAAAGAGTGCCGTAACTATATATGTCGCTCATTTTTAAATTGTTTGTTTGGTACCAATTCTGAACAAGGCAGATTTGGTAGATTCATAATTCGTGATAGATTGATCTCGAAATTCTGAAAAAAGTAGCCTTGGTAGGTTTGGAAGGCCTTCTGAACCCTTTGCTCAAAAACGGTAGGTCTGGCAGACTTTGGAGAGATTGCTTGTTTCTCTATGGTGATTTGGAAGCCTACCGTTTGACTGGAAAAGCTTTTTCCGTCTCTGCGAAGTCTAATATTGTCAGCATATGACAGGTTTAGAATAGCCAACAAACATAATCGGCTAAGGCTTGTTTACACCCATTTAAAAGGAGTACAAAGATCAGCAGCCTTTGCCATCGTTTGTCTCTGTTTTTGTGAATTTCGTACAGTCAGGTATTCTGGCAACTGTGCAGAGCAAGTCGCTGACTTCTTGCAAAGCATGCCGGCCTTTGTACTCCCTTTAAAGTCAAATGATCTTTCTCTTGACAAGACATGTCCTGCTTTCTTTACATATGTCGTGCCATGACAGCTTGTGCTATTATGAATGCGAAAAGTAATATAATATAAAAACTTTCCAAGAGTATGGTCACATGACTTGAAATGGGTAAAACTAACCTTAGCCGACTTTGTCTATAAAAACATACCCTTAATAGCTAGAAAGCGTTCTTGATTTTTTGGTCTGCGATCTTATTTATATTTCATAATCGATTTTAGTGAAATAAATTGGACATCTAATAATTTAAGCCTTTCGACCAGATAATAATTTGCAACAAAATTAATTTGGTGCATAAATTATGATACTAATAATCACAAACACAAATACAGTAAATTCCCGCATATAAGAACCTACAAAAATAAGTACGTGCAGTCTGCTTTTTACTGAATTATGCACCTTCTAATTAAGAACCTGTTTCAATTTGATAAACCAATATGTTCTTATCACAAGGGCAATAAAGTTCATTTTTGATTGGCTGTTAAAATTTGGACCCTTGCTATTTGTGAGCCTAAGAGTAGATATAAGGTTGATAGTAACATTGCCAAAACAAATGAAATGTTTAAAAAAATTTACATTGACGAGGCTTTAAATAAATAAGAATCATTAAGAACCTTTATACCCTGAAATAAATCTAAGTTCACAGTCATGAAACACTGTTCACAGTCATGAAACTCGTCAGGCAGCTAGGGGCGACATTTTTCAATCCATAAGGAATACCTTTCTCTATGGTCTCAGGTCTATAAAGTATTTTGGTGCTAAACTATGGAATGACATACCTATTTTCATTAAAATGTCAGTTTCATTTAATATTTTCAAATCAAAATTGAAGGAATTCTTTGTCAATGGTAATGGTCTTTGATTTTACACCAACATTTAGTGTTCTTAAGTTATCTTGTTCTTTGGAGGCATCTTCTGGTCTTGTGTTTATCTTTAAGAAAACTTTTCCTGGCTTTTTTGTTTTTAGATGGGGGGGGGGGGGGCTCTCTCTCGACTAGTTTACCTATTAGAGAGCTCCCCCTTAGACAAATATATCTAAATACTTATGTTTTGTACTGTACCATGTCTCTTTTCATTTCGTTTGTGTTGGGTGTAAGTGTATCCTTGTAGTGTATCCTTGTGTACTAATATATTGNGGGGGCTCTCTCTCGACTAGTTTACCTATTAGAGAGCTCCCCCTTAGACAAATATATCTAAATACTTATGTTTTGTACTGTACCATGTCTCTTTTCATTTCGTTTGTGTTGGGTGTAAGTGTATCCTTGTAGTGTATCCTTGTGTACTAATATATTGTCATTTGTATATTGATTGTCTTACTTAATTTAGGTAAAAATTGTAATCTATTTGTAGTCTTTGATGTATTGATGTATTTAGATATATTTGTTGATAATGAAAACTGAACTGAACACTGAAACTGAAGTACCTTTTAAGTAAGAACCCAATTCAGCCTGGCTCTCACAAAAGTAGGTTCTTATATGGGGGATTTACTGTATAGTCCAAGATCCAGTATAGGCTCAGTATGAATCATAAGTTTGGCTTATTCAGAACTCACCAGTAGAAAAGTTAAGTCTATCTCAATATATCAAATTAGATGTCACATGGAACTGACCGGGAATAAAACAAGCGAAGACTTGTTCATGGTTAATTTCACGTTTTCGCAAAACTCACGCGACAGTTAATTTGAGACATATTGCAAATTCAAAGATTTTCAAACCTTTGGTTCTGGTATTCTTTGCCGTAGTCTGTCTAAATACCCGGAATGATCATCGCCAGATAGAACGGTATTACGCAACATTATTCGAGCAAAATCTATCTCTGATATGGTTCTCATACTTTTTGAGAATTCGTGAAACTGATTTAGAGTAAAGGAAATTGTGAAGAATTTTGACTACACGTATTGATTTACAAACTCAACTCTCTGATCGCGAAAAAAATAAAAAATTCCATTACTGGGAAAATATAACTCAAGAAATGGTTCATCATGATAAACGAAATCCTCAGCATTTTCTACTTTATGTTATGTTCACATCTTTCCTTTTCGAAAGATTGGAAAGGCTTTTGGATTTTTCAGGATGATACATGAAACAAATTTGAATATTTCTGAAGACTACCTTAAAGAAACTCGAAAGAGACTCAGTTCTGATGAAAGCAACAGCGAACCGTAAAAGCAAGTGTCTACCTATCATTTTATAGTTATTCAATAGCAAAATACATGAACAGTATCCAAACGGCCCATGACTGTTTAAGTACTTAGGCGAGAAGCTCCTCTGTAGCTGCCTGCCAAAAATTGATATTCCATTTTGACGCATACGGTGTAGATTATCATCGAAACCAGCTACTTTTGATCTTTTTATGAAGAGAGATAAATACAAAACAAAAATGGTGACAAAAGGCTGAGAGGATACTTCAAGTTCTAAAACTTCTGACTGGATGTCATCCATGAACCTGGAAAGAAAAGAAATAAAGAGCAAATAAACGAAGGAATTGAATTAAAAGAATTAGTCGCATCTGTGAAAAGTACAGAGCGCCCAAAAAATTTTGTCTGTTTGTATGGCTGTTGTGGAGGCAGCCCATTTTACTTGTTAGGAAAGAGTCTGGATCGAGCGTTCAAATCTGGTAAATTTTGTGAAGGTAAACAAAAGCATGACCTCCATTCTCAGTAAAAACATTGCTAGCTTTTCAGAGAGTTTAATCAACGATAACTTTGCTCAAATTGACTTATGAGTGGTTCAATTTATACACTGGAAAGTTGTATTCGTCTTCTGGCCTTGTTTCTCAATATTTTCCTTCATCGTTACCTGATTTCGTTGTGTAACAGTTTCAAAACAAGGTGCGAGCATGCAAGGGTTTCCTTTTTACGACGTTGCAAATCGAAATTTGCGTTTTCAACCGTTGTTATTCAAATGAAAGAAAAGTCAGCCAAAAATGAATGAAAATAACGAGAAACAACGCAAAAAGACCAATAACATTTTCCTGTGTGTAAACTAAACCATTGTCAACTCAATTTAAGGAAAGTAGTTGATAACGAACTCTCTGAAAAGTGCAGGGATCCGAAGCAACTTCTTGCCACAGCTAGCAATGTTTTTGCTGAGAACAAGGGTCATGTATTTGTTTTCCTTCACAAAATTTACCAGATTTGAACGCTCGATCCAAACCTCTTTTCTAACAAGTGAAAGGTCTACTGATCCGCTTCAACTTGGAGTTTAAGATATTGTTTGAGTCAATCTGACAGAAGGTTGCTGATTTATTGCACAGGAAGGCCTATTTACAACGGTGCGCCGTTGGCCTTATTGCGGGTGTACAAACAATTTACGTACAACGCTAGAAGCATTTCTTTAAAATCTACTCGATTCTGAAATGGTTAGAGAACAAAGGAAGTGCTATTCTTGCAGCAACCACTGTTTCACTCTGATTTGGCATAAATCAGTAACCATTTGTCAAATTTACTCAAATGAGATTTCAAACTCCAATTTGAAGCCTCTTCTGTGCAACTATGTAAAAGTCGGGACAACTTAAGTCACAGCTCCTCCGCATCAGCCACACAAACGAGGCACACACTTTTTGGGCACCCTGTATGAAACGAGCACGGTTTCGGAATAAGGCAATTAGACAAATTCTAGGCTGGTTGGCACAATGTAGACTTTTTAAAAATAAGACAACAGAATGCACAGCTTCTCCACAGCCGCCATTGAAAAATGTAACTTTTTTGGGAAAACTCCAGAATTTCCTTCACACATCACTGTCAAATACATACTTGAAAAATTGTTCAAACGTTAACTCTCTCTTGCCATCTTCTCCAAACAAATGCGTTAGCAAAGTTGTATGCTCAAGCGAAACTCTTCCTCCATTTCTCTTTTCCTAGAAATAAAGCAAAAACAAGATCATAATTTTTAGTCTTTCCAAGTGCTTTTAAGGAATTTTCTCCAGAAAATTCTTCTTCACTCTGGAGAATCGCCGTATGCTTTAATAAATACCGAATATGCATTTAAAATGTTGCATTAAGGATCATATTAAATTTAACAATATTGATTACCCTTTCAACAACTCTAAATTAGCATTGGTATGTCTCTAGCTCATCGTTCCACGTATTTTCGAAGCCAAACGCTCGGTTCTGCCTTTCAACTTGGCCTATGTCTTATTGGCCTAGCTCGTCGGAGTCATCTTCGATCTCCGCTTCATAGTCAGTCTCATCAGCACTGCTGGAATTCGAACTGCTTTCGTAGCTTGTTTCAAGGTTTACTGAAGTGAAGTTTGCTGTCAATGTGAACGAAACTTGCAGTACCTTCTCTCGCTTTCTATTGATAGCTGGAGGATCACAATTGCGTCATCCCGGGATGTACGTCACCACTCGGCTAGACCCAGACTTCTCATTACGCGTTTTTCACTCCAGAAACGGGGTTTTCAAACGTAAAAACAGGGTTAATAATGAGATATTGAAATATTTGATTATTCATAGGACTGTTAATATCATAGAGATGCTGTCAATGAAAAAAACTGTTGGGTTTGCTGACATTGTAAGGTATATCAGCTACCTGCGTTGAAAGAAGTTCGGATGCAACAAAAAAGATATTCAGCACACCAAGGCCTTGCTGACTTGTGTCTTGATCAGAGTGTGACAAGTTATAGTGCAACAAGTCATCCACCTGGCATAGACATTTGTGACAAAGTTAGAGCATGGAGCCATTAAGTGTGCTTACATATTTGACTACTGTGTTAATGAGTATTCACAAAATGTCAGTTCAAGAATGAAAACAAGATTCGAGCATCTTATCTACAGCCGAAGCTGTTTGACACTTTTCAGAAAGAAGATTTCTTACCGATGTTGAAGACTTGTTTATTATTGATTGGATCTGAAAACAAAAGCAAACACTTAAAGAATTATCCCACGAGCATTTAAAGCCAGTTATAGCTGGATCAATAATCTTCTTTAAAGGAGTTGTGCTGCCATTCCGTGGAAATTCTAGCAAAATGATGTTTATAAAAGTTATTTTCCTAAAGCTGCTATATAAAACTGTTTTTGGGAAACAGCAACAAGATTTACAATTAGAGATTTCATGCATGCTTTTAGATATTCAAATATTCCATTCAAATATTAGTGTCATCCATGGTGGGGACCAGATGACCTAGTGTCTTTCCCCGCCATGAATGGCACATGTAAATAGTATTTCCTTTTATTTAGAATTAGGTTTTGTTGTTATAAAAAAAAATATATTCCAAAGCTTGCTGGGATACAGACAGATTTCGAGGAGGGATTGAGCAAGTTCTTTCACCCAAAGACCAAACTGTACTATTGAAGTACGGCAACCATTGTATTTTTCATCCATTCTGCTTAAATTTACGACACATATTACTAAATTACTCTACTTACAAGCTACTTTAAACGACTACAAGGAGCACGGGGAGCAAACAATATGTCTACCTCATGGCTATTAAATCAAAAATAGAAAAATGACATAATGCTACACATATCTACTACAAAAAGAAAGAACATTCACTAAAAGGGAGCTGGTAGTTGTATGACTGACAAACAGTTTAAAAATTCTAATCAAACCAACAAGTGTTGGGCATAACCAAAATCTTTCTCGCCATACAATACGGAATTCGTTTGAAAGATTGGTATGTCCAAGTGCTCGTGTTAAAGCAGAAACGTCAGCGAGATCTCTACATGGTATTTCAAAAGAATGACAGAGCAACAAAAAGTGCTCTGTATCCTCAATGTCATCGTTGGTAGGGCACATTGGGTTTATAGTATCTTTGAAATTACGTTTGAATTTGTGAAAATATAATTTACTGAGACAAACCCTAACTTGCGAAAGAAACGATAGTCCTGTTGGTCCATGCATCCGAAAGCCAGATTTTGGACGGGGGCGAATTCTGAATAGCAGCTTTGTTTTAAAGGCAGAAATAGAAGGTGCAAATGTAATTTTCTGGATCAAGCTTATTCTATCCAGATAACTATCATTGCATACGAATGTTAATACTGGCTTGACTGATCTCATGTTTGTTTACGTTTTAACAGAACAGCCACTTTAACATTGATTTTCATAACAGTAGACATAGGGTGATTTGGAACATCATACCATAAAGATGCAGAAGAAAGGGCAGTTCTCTCAAATGAAAGTATCAAAAGTGGGGATGGCTCGAATAGTATAGTTCACTTGACTATCAATCTGAGGGTTGGTGGTTTCAGTTCACCTCCTGTCAAACCTGTAATTCCTGGAATCATGAGGTGCGGTCACATCAAGAGGAAGGACTAGGGCATTGCATCGATAAGCTTAGCTTCCTATTCTCCTAAAACTACCTTTAGATGCAAGGCCGAACTTGAACTTAATTGAAAACGAAAATTTTAGGAAACTTGCTTAAATAGATCTAAAAAAACAGAAAACAAAAAAATTTGCAAAAAAATCTTACAATCTAATTCAGGCTTTTTGTTAAAGATGAAGTCATAAATCTTTAAAATCAGTCCAAGGTACGACTTCTTGCGGCCTGTCAAGAGTGGATAAGTTTTCGGTGCACCAGGTATGTAAGTTCTGTCTTATAAATGCATGCCCTCATAAGATTTGTATCCATCTTTGCTAGCAGGAGATCTTTACCCATCTTGTGTGACTATTCAACAAAAACTGACAACAGTTAGTAAGTCATCTAATATTTGTGCAACTTTTCTCGAGATGACCCAATCTACTAATATGGTCACTACCCTTATCTTCTTATTGGTAGTGCATGATTTCCTTAGCAGAAGCCCAACAAGGATTCCTTTAAAAATTAGCAGTAACAAGATTTATTTTACTATTGGACGAAAAGTATTAGACTGGGATAAAGGAATGAATCTCATTCTTACACCTTGACTCATCCCATAGACCAGGCTAAACATTTATCAATAATACATTTAACTCACAGCTTGAAATTCCTCTTTGTTAACATGATGATTTCCATCCACATCAATCATTTTAAATGCAATTTTCAGGCCAGTTCTTGATTCTGAAAGAAACAACAATTTGTCATTTTGTACTATTGAGTTGAGTACAGAATTATTAAAGATCAATTATGCATGTAAATGTATAAGTAATATTTGCCATCAAAATCAAACTTACCGTAAGTGTACTATAAAATATTAGCATAAAAAAGAGATGTCTAATTACATTGTGTACAATATACAGATATAAAAGTTAAAATCTAATCTAAAAATACCCCCGGTTAAAATGGCAGGGATAGCATTAAAAGGTAAGTGTGACCTTGTTTCCATAATGGCCCCTCTAGAAGTGTCATTGAAACAAAACTTTTAGATTCTTGAGCCAAATGTTTGTAGCTCTTTGGAATTTTAGTAAATACAAATAGGGGCCGCTGTTTTCTCGACTTGTAGGTCTTTAAAGAATTTGTCCTTGATCTTATGTTTAAAACTGTTAACGTTCTTGGTAGATTTTAGGTAAGAGTGTAGATTGGTCCAGATTTTAGGTCCTGGAAGGAGAGACCACTTTACCCTGTGTTACTTTTTCAAAAAGGTTGATTCAAATTGTTTTTAGATCTTTGAGTGAATCGGTTCTGGCCAACTGGTAAGACTATCTCTGACATATGGGATGGGGCGTAGTTATCAAAAAAATTGAAAACAGTTGTAGCAATACATTGTTTAAGTCTCTCTTTAGTGGGTAGCCAATTTATATCTTTAAATTCTTGGATTCCTACATGCGTTCTATCATTTACATTCAAACAGAACCTGATAACTTATTTTGAGCGGTTTGAATTTTTTGGTTAATCTTTTATTAAGCAATGGAAACCAAGCACTGCATGAAAAGTCAAAATGGGGCTGGATCAGTGCATTGCTAGTAACCTACAAAGAGAGAAGTCAAGAACATTTTTAAGTAGATTGCCGTAATACCACATGAGAAAGAAACAAAACTGGACTTACTAGTGAGGATTGTCACTAAGAACAGGTATTCTGAATAGGTGATGACCCCTGGAACAAAGAGAATTGTTGCTCATTAAGTAGATTGCAACACAGAACTAAAAACATGATTTTCAAATTCTCGTTCAATGGAAGCTCATTTGGTTGATGAACAAGATTAACTCATTGATCCCCGAAGACGCCATATGGCGTCCTCCACAATCCAGCCTCATTTCCCCGAAGACGCCATATGGCGTCCTCCGCAGCTCAGTTTCTCTTCCCCGAAGACGCCATATGGCGCTTCAAAAGGATGTCTTAGAAATTGCATAACAGTGTCCAAACAAAAGGAGCTTTGTCTACGGGATTTGTAGCATTGTATAGAGGAAATGTCAACCATTCTTTTGGTTACAAAAGGTCAGTAGGGGTCAGGTCAAAGTCATTGAGAAAATTCGAGTCGAATATCTGTGTTTACGTTTTTGCGATCGCGATAAATTTTATGTCCTAGGACATCATGGAAGCAAACTTATTTGCATCTAATCCAGACGGCATTTTCATAGAAACCTAATCAAAGTATGGAAAAGAGTTTTGAGGGTTTTTAGAAGCTGAAGGTGGAGTTTATTCAGAGATTAAAGCGTACGAAATATTTGTTTGAGGCGAGTGAGAAGGAGAGGTGAAGCGGGCTGGTTACCACGAAGGGAAGCAAATGCTGAAGGAAAGCGAAGGGCAACGGAGCTCTCACAAATGAAAATCCTGCCCTTTCAGAAGAATACTGTATCTGGTCATGTTCATAATCTGGATTCTAGAAAAGATGAAGTAGACTTTTTTAATTTGGTGTGCCCGTTGGTTATTAATTTATGAAATTATTGCGATGAAACGGACAGGCAACGCAAGGCAAAAGATTATAGTAGGGCCTAACACAAGATGGCGTTTGAAGCAGATTGCTGAGATACTAAAGTGCATATCGGACTGCTGATATTCATGAACTTGCCAAGTTTGAAACATTACAAACACCAGAAGTAAATATGATAAATGAATCATTCAGATCATTTGACACAAAAAATACACGAAGAACTGGACAGTTTTACAAACATCTATCTACAACTACTGTACTCTCTGGCTTGTAAAATTCATCGCTTCGGTTTCTTCTTGTTTGCAAATTTTTTTTACAATAGTTGCTTGGATTGAATCATGATATTCTAAAAATTCAATCATTTCTTGACCTTTCATTTTCAGAAACTTTTCTTCTAACGAGTCTTGTTTTTTATATATAAGAGATTCAAAAATAGTTATCAAAATTATGTCGTGGAAGTTGAATAAGTGTGGGGATACAGGGCTGTCTTGAGGGCTTTGTTCATGGGGATTGAAGCATCGCGCATAGGACTTTTGTTTGGGGATCAATGAGTTAAACAGTGCTCATCAAGACCATTCTATCATACAGTACGAGCCTTCAGCATATTTAATACTTAGGAATTTTGAAGAATTCTTCACAATAACATACTGTAAGAATTCTTGTCTTGTTTTAAACAAGAATTCTTAAGAAATTAAAAACATTCTAAAGATCCTGAAGAATATTTACAGTAGGCAGGAAAACCATGTTTATTTGCACAAGGCCTGGGGGTAACTGTATTTCAGCTAAAAAATGTAATGTCTTGGAGACTCAAAAAAAATTTAGAGAATTATAAGGTGAGCACCAGACATTTGCTGTGTCTTTGAAGATACAGGTGTGCAAAATTTGAAGACAGTTAGTGCCAAGAGCCTATAAGTTCAAATCTATTCATCAGTCTTACAACTCAATATTTATTGGAGGTGTACCTATCTAAACATTTTAGCTTAAGATATGAAAACTTAGTTGGGCAGAATTAGACATCACATTCTTGAGCTGCAAGCAACTGATTACATTTCATTCCAAAGTCCTTCAAAACAAGCATTGTCTGTCATACCATGTTTAATTCTAGTAATACAGAAATTTTCAAATGAAAATCTAAGTATGAAGTCTTGAGGCAATTTCGCACCATTTTCCCAATATTTCACAACATACCATTTTGCCGCAGATCTCTGAAAAAAGTATTGGAGCCACTCGTAATTGGAAGAGTCTCTTGCTCTATTTTGTCAAGATCCTGTAAACAAGATTTAGACAACATTAATTTAAAACAAATGTTACACACTGTAAATATTTGACAAACAAATTGTATGCTCATTGATAATCATTTTTAAAAACCGCCATAGTTTGCTGCATGCTGCTGCAGATAATTAACAGATACTAAAGATGAAGAGATAGAAGAGGCATAACAATTGGTAGAACTGGTTTATCAGTCAAAACTGCAGGTAAAAAACATGATCTGCAACATACAGTAGTAGAGGCCTAGTGCAATTAACATGACAATAGCATATTGTGTAATTATACCTTTTGTGCAAGCTTTACTTTGCCTTTTCTGGAAACTGGAACAGATAAAATGAATTTAGTAAATCATTTGTAGCTGAGAAGTTGTGGTTTTTATTGCCAAGTGTTGGGATCACAGAAATACTGTAGATAAGACCTAATCAAGTTGATGACCTAGTCATTATGCTCAAGTGGTATTTGTGAGGTGAGCCCACCGTTCAGCCTGACTGCTCTGGCTGCAAAGTCAGTTGATTACAACACTGCACCATCACACCTTTCAATTGAGATTGTCCAATGCAATTTAGTTTAGAAGCTTATTCTCAATCAACAAATCTTTCAATAAAATCATGCTGCAAATCAATATCAGTGGCAGACACTTTGTCAAATATTGGGGGGGGGGGGACGAAGCTATAATATTGTTTCAGTTAAAAAGCATTTTTTTGTTTCTATTTTTTTTAAACAAAGATCTTTATTCTAGCCAACATTGGGGGGGGGGGGGTGATTGCACCCCCTGGCCCCCAGGTGTCCGCCACTGATCAATATCCTTTCTTTATTTTTGAAACTGTTGGGCATACTCTATGCTTATTTTGTTGGCATTGTAAAATATTTTCTTTCTAAAGAAAAGTGTCATCTAAGATTGTTCCTTTTGTAAATGGCTATTGAGCTATTCCATTCAAAATCTAAAGCCATATGGTATGAAAGGCACCTTTCATGGAGATTCAGAATCCTGAAATCCAGGCGGGTCACAAAATTTTAGCCCTGGAAAAACAAGGTTTTTGCTGCGAGCATCCTGGAATTGGGGGGCAATAGATTGGGGGTATGTCTATTACATGTCCCTAGGCCCCAGGGTGTTCCTTGCGACACCATTGAATTTCCTGGGTGGTTTTTGGGTAGATATAGCCTTGAAATGATGTGGGAGGACACCCCTGGAATCTGCCTTCCATGTCCCTGTATGGATTTAAAATTTAATAGCCCATTGACTGAGCCCTATCAGCATTTTCTGTTCTGCTATGTCAGTTTTTCCTGACGGTCACATGTTAAATTTGAATTCAATTGCATTTGTGTAATACATGTTTAAGGAGAAGGCCAGTTGAAACATTTATGAAATAAGATAATTAAAATTGATTTACGAGCATGAGGCTCTTTCCGACCTCTAACTCGAACGTGTGAGATCAGCCCAACAAAAAGATAACTTGCATTTTGGTTCGTTTTCAGTCAGGGACTCTAAAAAATCTTGTGCAGTCATAAGAACTTGTCCTTCAAATTCACATGAAGCAAATTGGTTGAATCTTTTCTCCCTTCTTGACATTTGCTTCGGTACCACTTCTTCGGATTTCTCCCCTTCGTCATCTTGGGATGCTGCTAGGCAAAGTTGGCTGGGCCTAAGCCAAATGCTTCCAAAAACTTCTGTTACAGCAACACTGCTCAGTAAACCAGCCGAGAAAGCACCAATTCTGTATTTCCATACATTTAATAGATTGCTTGAGTTCTTGAATGTTCTGAAATGGCGATGATGCTGCAATGCAATGCGTCGGAAGTTCACTGCACCAAAATATCGAAGCTGCCGGGCAGCCATCTTCAAAACAAATGAATGATATTATAGCAGCGACAACAACAGTTGACGCCCAATGATTTTTGTACTGCTGCTGGGGAGAATGGGGGAAGGGAGGGGGGGGGGGGTTGAGAAATACAAGGACTTGAGGAGGGAAATTAGAAGACTGCGGTAGAGAAAAGTGCAGGTCGTTCCAAGTGCGCCTACCTTGTATGAATTCTTTTTACTCCCAGTACTGTAGAGTAATTGGTGTCCTGTGACGCAGTACAGAGAGTGTCCTAGAACCGTACCGTGACCCAGAAATACACAGAGTCAGTCCTCTCAAGATCAAGATGATGGATGAATAACTTTGTGGTTTCAAATCCCGGTGTTTATGTAATACGAGATCAACTGTTATACGATCTGGCCACAGGGAATCAGGCAGCGTAATTTTTGATTGGTCAACACTAACAGACGTTAGAATTTGAAAATCCCTGTAACTAGAAAGACTTTAGTTTCTTATGATATACAAAGATCAACAGGACTGGGTCATAGGACACCAATTACTACACGTATAAAGTACCGTGAATAAACACACTTTCTACAAGGTAGGCGCCCTTGGTCGTTCCTGTGGTTGTAGCCTTGTAGGTGCCTTTATAAGTGTGACTAAAGAATTTGACAGGTGGATTGAAAAACTGGGGGTACCGTGTTCAGAGTTCAAAGCATAAGCTGAAACAATGAGAATAACATAAACTTTGCGTTGCAGGATCAGATAAAACGTTCTCTTGATTTAGTTTTATAACGTAATGATGATTTTTGGACTTTTAGTTCGCTCAGCAACTTGTTGAACAGCGAAAGCCCCTTAGAATTGAATGCTTTTCCAGCAGAACCTACACGATTCAAGTTTTGCCTCCGGAAGTTTCAACTTAACCTCATTACCTTGAATCATCAACTTTTTCGCAGCAAATATCATATGCACCGAAGATCGCAATACTACAAAGCAAGACAACTTCTTTGAAAGATTTTGAGCTCGCCATTCGACGTTGCGATTTTTCGCATGTATTACCTTATTTCCTCTCCGTTCAGGGTTCAAGGTTAATTCTTTGTTCTCTTTGAAGGATTTGACAGTTTCCCCCTTTGTCACAGATGAATGTTCGTTATTCTTCTACAGAAGTTAACAGTTGAGTAATGGCTTGACAGCAGCACGGTCCCATAAAGCACGGTCTCCGAGGGCACAGACATTGATCAAGAATTTTACGAAACTTCTGAGTGAGAAACCTGTTAAGGCACACTGTCGTGGCGCTGATTGGGTAAACAAGACATGAGCGATAGGTCTGGAGGTTTTAAAGGTTAAGGTGGATCTGCACTTGAGGTGGCTCACTACCGAAAATTTCAAAATGACGAAACAGCGATAAGATGGCTCATTACCAAGTAAAAATTAGGTAAAAACACACAAAAACAGTTAGTTAAGGTGGCTCGCTACCATTAAAATTTTTACACACTTGATGTCCTATCGGTCATGAACAAGACAATCAAAAAGAAAAGAATTAGGCAAGCAACACTATTTAGGCCTAAACATATGATTTCCTAGCAAACCAATCAGATTGCGAAATTCGATTGACGCAATTGATTAGATTTGAAGGATGTTGCTGCGGCAGGTACTTTAAGATTTCTCTGCTACGTTTTGGTCTTAAAAAACATGGAAATTGTGCCATCAAAATACTTATTTCACACTTACCAGGAAAAGTGAAAATTCTTCTTCAGATTCATACCAGGTTTCGTTGATTAAATAATTTTAAAAAGTAAAGGCCACGATACCAGCATCGATTGTTGGATCCGAAGATGCTTGCGGTGACGAAAAAATGAATAAGTTTAAAGGCAGAAACACCGCAATGCGACAAAAACAACAGCAAATGTGATGAATTTATTTTATGCCAATATTTCGTCCTGCCATGCAGGACTTCTTCAGGGCTGTAATGTCTGCTTAACGTGGTTTTTATCGCATGGCCTTTCTGAGGAGTGAACCGCATTTTATATATTGAACAGAGCCGAGGCAGTCGTTAGATCCAGAGTCGACCAATCGAATGTAGAAAATAGGGTAAGCTTTTTCACAGTTTCATTATAAGTCTCTATTGAGCAAGGTTTACCGCAGGGATACAAGGTACTCATCGTCATAAGTCTAGGCATAGGCATGAGAGTGTTTCTTGCATACATTCACTGTCATCATCCATAACCGTGTCTGTGTGGCATCAGGTGAGTAAACAAAAAACAAAAAACAATCCCCGCCCCGTCGGAAGGGCCAACGGTTTCCCACAAAAAAGCGTCCAGCAGTCTTCTATATCCAAGCAAAGCTTTTCGTCAAATCGTCACTGCTAATTTATCAAGATTTGTTACTTTAAAACAATTAAATAAATATTTATATAACACTCTTGTATAACACATAAGATAAGATAGCACTCCATCTTTTTTAAATATATCTACATCTTGCAATAAACACACTATGTATACCGGGTGTCTAAAGAAGTACCCTTTTGTGACAAGGCAAGGGGACGAAACAATAAGATATTGGGAATTCCAGATACATATCTATATATATCAATCTTCAACTAGAATGCACATAGCTTACAATTTAAAGTCGTCCACCGAAAACTGGAGATACGAGTCTACAAAACCAAAATTTGACAAAACCAGAGGTTTGGAAAACGGCCTAGCCATGACTTGATGTCACGGGTATTTTGCAAACGAATTTAAATTTTCATTTTTAGTTTTTATTTTTGAAAAGATTTATAACTTGAGTTCCTTCAATTCTTCTTGAACTTACTTTTCTTTTGGGGGAATCGATTCTTGCATTATATTCCATTGCAAACGTTATTGGTAACAACAAAGAGAATGACTATATGCTCATTTATTTTGGAGATGTGGCACGATTTTATCTTTCTCACCGCATTTTATACACTTTTTACAAATAAAGCAAAAACTGAAAATTAGAGTCTGAAGGTGCTTTGGAAAATACCCATGATATCGAATTATGGCTAGGCCCTCTTTTCAAAACCTCTGGTTTCAAGTGCACTATAAAATCTGACTTTGCGAACTGCCCCTATGGTATTTGGTGGACGATTTTTAAACACAAGATACGTGCATCTATGTTGAAGATTAATGAATTTAGCTGTGGACTCGCTAAGTACCAATATCTTATAGTTTTGTTCCTTTCTCCATTCAAACGTTGGTACTTTTTTGAGACACCCAATTTATCTGTATAAAATATAACAAAGGGTGTTCCAAAATGATCTATTGGTATTTGCCAAGCCGTGCTAGCATGAATCATGACCAGATAACCTACTTTTTGAGAAAAGGCAAACTTTGACCATATGTGTATTAGGAAAAGTGGAATGTGTTATATGGAATTATATATTGCTGTGAAGAATCAGAATTATCAGGCCTACCTTAGTTTACTAATCTGTGTATCGATAATACCGGGTGTCCCAAAAAAGTACTCCTGTTTAATAAATCACCAAAAATTGATTATCAAACTTTTGATGAAATTTTCTCTTTGAATTGCTTTGTCAAAGACCCAGAAATATTCACAGATTATAAAATGTTTCCTTTTGATACAGCAGGGTAGGAAATTTACACGTTGAAAAACCTTATTTTGAGCTATAGTCTTTAAGCAAAATACTCAATCTTGCCCAGGAGTAAAAATTTTCAGATTTTTTATCATCATTGAAGTCTCCAATGATAGTGCGCATTTATTTCTGTCATTTATGACCATACTAGAACACACAAAGAACACACACAAAGAAATTGATTTGGCAATCATCAGTGCTTTTTGGAGTATGATTCAAAACCAGGTTGCCCTAAAAAGAGCTAAATTTGCTCATTTTTAAACCACTTTCAAGAGCAGCTATGTATTGAAAAATAATTTGGTCTTTGATCTACTTGACAAAAAAAGAAAATTGAAGATCGACCGTATAATCAAATTTTGGTGATTTTTCAAACGGGAATACTTTTTTTGGGACACGCGGTATCTTCTCTCCTCTCGATTTGAATGTTCAGCAGGCTGCATTCCCCTTTCGACTCAATTTGCCAAGCGCCATGTTGCTTTAAGCTGTTGTATGTTGTTTAGTAAAACTCCTTCAAAGGTGAGAGTGCGGAGCGAGAACTGAGATAACGTTTTTTTCTCTTTCTTCTCTCGTTCCGTCGCTCCGCACTCTCCCCTTTGAAGGAGTTGTACTGAACAACCTACAGCAACTTCAAACAGCATGACGCTTTGGAAAATGGAATCATGAGGGAATGCAGCCTCTGCAACGTCCAAAATCGAAAGGAGAGAAGATATCGATACACAGATTGGTGCACAAAGGTAGGCCTAATAGTTCATATTCTTTACAGCAGTATATAATCCCCTATAACACATTCCATTTTTCCTAATACCCATACTTTGGCATAAAAATTTCACTTCGCTAAAATAGGCCATATCACTCTGGAGTTAATGACAAGTTTATTTGGAGAAATTAAGAAATTCTTGAGAAAAACTGGATATTAGTACCAAATGTACCAAATTTGGTCTTGTTTTCAGGTTATAATAAGATGAAAACCCCATCAATTATCTTATTAGTAACGTAAACAAGCAATATATCAATATAAGTTTACGTAAGAGACACACATTCATCATTAGGTTTTGCTTCTTTGAGGGTGATAATTAGACTGATTACGATGAGTCCCAGTAATCGCTATTCAAAACGAGACTATTACACCAGACCGAGACCGCTGTATACTCGTAGTTAGGAGCGCCCGACAGTATTTCAATAGCGATAACTACGACCATATCATCAGTCTAGGTGATAATGCACGCTTTCAATTTTTGAAGCTGAAACTTGGGAAGAATCCTTTCAAAATGTTTAGTTCTCAATGAAGTATGTTCACTGCTAACTCGCATACAAAACAATCCGTTACTCTAGAATGGTATGACGAATTTTAATGAAATAACTTTCTTCGTGTAAATTAGCCTTTTTGCTAGAAAAATTACAGAATTTCATTCAAATCTTCACATGATTCATGCTAGCAATTTTCTGGCCTTTCCTAGCAATTTCTGGTCAGCTAGAAAAAATTAGCCACAGTCTAAAATTCATGGCATCAACGTTATTTGACAGATCTAAATGATATAAATTCTGGTTAAAAACCGAGAAACGGAAGTATATTGTGACTTCTTTCGCGTTTTTATGAGCACTGAAAATAAAGGTAAATTCGACTCTACGAGAATTTCTTGGTTGAAAAAAGCCCGAAAAAGGGCCTAAAACATTTGATCAAATCGTAAGGAATCTCCTCGGACAAAACAATACGTATGTGCTGTTCGCCCATGTCAAGAGTTATGAGAAATACAGGGTGTCCCAAAAAATTGTGCCCCGTTTGCTTGAAGATTGCGACAAAACGGCAAAAGATTCTCGCCAAACTTTTGCATGTTGTTGCTTTTCAGATATTCANTTTGTCTTGCTCTTTTGCAGTGAAAAGTATCTTCACGTGAGGTAAGAAATAATTTCTGTGAGGTCAGAAATAGTGGAGCTCTCCGAGGATTATCGGAATTTTCATGAGAGTTTTGACAATGGAGGCTGCTGTTTCATCTTGAATCCATGAAGTTATTTATCGCTGCAAAATAGTAAGACAAAATGGCCGACCGCTGGTTTCGGTGATCGGTCAAATTTGGTCTCCTGAATGTCATAGCTCCATCATTTTTCAACGGATTTTCATGGGGATGGTAGCAAACTTTAATTGAACATCTGAAGAGCACCATCGTGCAAAAATTGGGCGATAATCTTTCGCCGTTTTGTCGCAATCTTCAGACAAACGGGGCACAATTTTTTTGGGACACCCTGTAGATTTTAAATCATATACTGAAGCTTTTCAATCCCATGACAATAAATATACAGACGATATCTTTCACCCATGAAAACTTTGTTTATTGTTCTTTATGAGAAGTTTCTTCATAATTTGATCTAATATTTTAGGCATTTCACAACCACGACATTTTGCGTCAAGTCGAATTTACCTATATTTCCAGTGCTCATAAAAATGCGAGAAACATTACGAAAATACTGCATGCAGTCTATTGGCTGTCAGCTAGAACTGAATTATAATATATCTCAAATTAGATCTAACCTCCAAATGTCCACGAATAACAACAACAGACGTGTTTTGCAGAGGAATTTTGCGTTATCGCAAACCTCAGGTGACATCTAATTTGAGAAGGACTTTCATTCTAATCCATCAAGTACTCTTGGTGCCAAGAATTTTCAAAAGTGGGAACTTTTTCTGGCTCATCTCTTACATTTAGGCAAATGCCTATTCATCATATTGGGACATCTAGCACACATCATATTTCACATACGTCTGATGTACAGAGCCTCTGAATAAAGTTCAAAAAATAAACATAATTTCCTGCAAACTTTCCTTGGTCGGAATTAGTCTCAGTAATTAATGCTGTTTTCTCTGACCTGGTTTTCCGAGGTAATGCTTTGACCCTTGTAAAGGTTGCTGCAATCTTCTGCAATGTCTTATCTTTAAGATCGCTGGAAGACTTGGTTAGCTGTAGATGAAATTTCATTATAACTTAGAATATGGCTTGTTTTCAGAAAAGAATGCCGTTTAAAGAGCCATTGAAACCCAGGGTCCTCTGCGGGCACATTGACTTTGAAATATTACACTGTCTGAAAGTCAAATTTGGGCAAGCAGAAACCATGGATCCACTTTGCAGTACTTAAATTGAGAGACGAGTTGTATTTTAATAGAACTGTTCTATCCGTTCAACTACTGCACTGTCCATCTATAATTGGACAGTCTGAAATTGTAGCGTGCTCGCAAGAAACCTGTGTGACAATGGCTCATTATGAGAGCAGAAAACGGACGATGGTTCTTTTCCTATAGCTGTTTAAATAGGGAAACAGTTTTCATAGTAGCGAATGTGAAAAGAACAGGCCACTACATCAACGGCGCGGCGATTGCTGGACTCAATATTAATAGGATGCTTGCGATGATGTGAAGCAAATGAAGTAGAAGATCGGGAACAACGCAACACGAAAAAAACAACAGCGAATATGGTACGATGAATTATAGTTATGAAAATATAAATCTCTAACATTTCTTCCTGCCATTCAGGACTTCTTTAGGGCGACTTCTTCTTCTCCATAACAACCCTAAAGAAGTCCTGCATGGCAGAACGAAGTATTGGCAATTTTGATATTCATCGTTATTAATCATACCATACTCGCAGTTGCTTTGCATTGTTCCCAATTTTCTATTTCACAAATATTGTCTGCTTTCCTGCGTTCTTTGATTTGTTGGTGTCAGCCGAAGAGGAATGGTAACTTTGAAAACCGTTGTTCAAAGTGGACCAAAGACAGAGACGAATGACAGACGGCGCCAAGTTAACTTGGGCTGACAATGGCAAGTTCGTAAGAAAGCCAAAAAATTTGGTAAGCTAATTTGGTAGCTAAAAAAATACGGTAAGACCTTCAAACCGATTGGACAATGAGAGTGCAATGTTACAATGTTACAGTGGGACAATGTTAGGCCATAATGGGAGTACCCCCCGGATTCAAAGTGGACTAAAGGCATAGACGAATGACAGATGGAGCCAAGCTAACATCGCTTGACAATGGCAAGCTCATAGGAGAGCTACAAAATTCGTAAAATGTGGAAGCTAGTAGTGATATTGGAGGGCGAACATAACTGTACAGCCAAGACAGTCCTTTTGCACAAGTCGCCATGATAAAAACAAAAATCAATTACCTTTAAAAATGTAAACAGCATCACTTGCAACGTTTTTCTTTTGTCCTACAAAAATGATAAAATATCAAAATCTGATAATGGTAGCCTTGAAAGGAATCATCACAGGTGAATTGGTCTTGTGCCCAATCTATTTTCAGGGTGCATTGAAATTATCGAAAATGGTATGTTGCCAGCCTCAGAAAACAAAGCGTGCGTGAGTAGTTTTGTTATATTTATAGATGAACCTATTCACCGGTGCCTATTGCCTTTATATATGTGTGACGAAAACTATTTATTGAAAAGTGCTCGTTTATTTTCATTTGCTAAAGATTGGTAAATTAATTAGATAAAAAATTAACTAAACATCATCGAAGACTTTGACTTGAGCCTTTGAGACAGTAAATCATGAAATTTTACTCAAAAATATGGAACTCTATGGGGCAAGAAACAAAGAACTAAGCTGGCTTCAGTCCTACCTGTCGAACAGGTTGCAATGCTGTAAGGTAAATGGCAAGTTCTCCAAGCTTGAAACAGTTACATGTGGTATTCCACAAGGGTCTTGCTTGGGGCCTCTTCTTTTCGTCTAATATATCAATGACCTTCCTTTGTCATTAAAACATTCACAAGTTAATATGTACGCTGACGATCTGTAATAATCAATGAACGTGTTAACGAGGACCTCAACAGTCTCAAAACGTGGCTTGCTGCGAACAAGCTGTCACTAAATGTTCCCAAGACCCAAGACTTCATCATTGGTAGCAGGCAAAAATTGAAAAATATTCAGCAAAGTACGGCAGTGAAGCCATCTCTTGAAATAGGTAGGGAGACAATTTCAATAATTAAGGACATTAAACATCTTGGGGTATGCATCGATCAACATTTGAGCTGGGGTGTACAGATAACTAATATCATTAAAAAGATCTCAAAGGCATTAGGAATGCT